>CAUJRU010001491.1:0-147140 GCA_963277665.1 Viscum album | reverse complement strand
AAGATCTTGTTAAATGTGAAAGGCGCTCTTATGGAAGTTCTTCTCACCGTGTTTGCCGAGAACCCTTGGCGCGTGATCATGTGCACTCCCGTGTGAGTGAAGAGATGTGGTTGGCTATGCCTCAGCCGATGAGGTGGAAGGTTGGAGTTGTTACGTCACACCTTCGGGTTGACGTTGGGTGTTGTGTGCACGATAGCCTATGGGCTGGAATGAGGTATACTCTGGGAGTATACGGGAGCGCTTGGAGGTACGTGTGGTTTGTACCTGAGACGTTCGTGAGCTTGGTTGGGGTTGACTTGGGGCCACACATCATGTGGGCCCCATGTGCGTGTCGTGCTCTGCCTTATGTACATTGACCTCTCGCGACGTAGAGGGTCCCTCTGTGCTCATTTGTTTGACTAGCAGGGTGGAGTTTTCCCCTGCTCTGTGCTCGTTTTTTTGACCAGCAGGGTTGAGTGGTCTCCCCCTAGTTTTGTTCTCGATGGATTGGCCGGTAGTGGTTCTAGTGACTCCCAGTGATGGAGTAGGCGTTGCACCACTTTTGGGTGAGTTGTTCTGGAGTTGGGAGGTTGCGCGATACCCACTCCGTGTTCGGTTGGCTAGTGTTGTACCCTCCAATGGAGATGGCCAGATCAGTTCTGAGTTTGACCCTCCAGCGGGGCTGGGCAGTGGGTTACTCATTGGCTTCTAGTGTCTACCCTCCAGTAGAGACTAGGAAGTGGGTCACTCGATGCTCTTAGGGTCTACCCTCCAGCAGAGACTGGGCAGTGGGTCACCCGATGCACTTTGGGTCTACCCTCCAGCAGAGATTGGGCAGTGGGTCACCCGATGCTCTTAGGGTCTACCCTCCAGCAGAGACTGGGCAGTGGGTCACCCGACGCACTTAGTGTCTACCCTCCAGTAGAGAATGGGTAGTGGGTCACCCAACGACCTCTTAGGGTCTACCCTCCAGCAAGGCTGGGCAGTGGGTCACCCGTCGTCTAGTTCCAGGTCTACCCTCCAGCACGGCTGGGCAGTGGGTCGCCTGTCGACTTTTTCCAGGTCTACCCTCCAGCAGGATGCTAGGCAGTGGGTCGCCTGATGATGTATTAAGTTCTACCCTCCAGCGAGGCTGGGCAGTGGGTCTCCTGGTGATGTATTAAGGTCTACCCTCCAGCGAGGCTGGGCAGTGGGTCGCCTTATGATGTATTAGGGTTTACCCTCCAGTAGGGTTGGGCAGTGGGTCACCTGATATCTGGTTATGAATTACCCTTTAGTAGGGCTGGGCAGTGGGACACCAATTGGAATTCTAGACTCAGTCCTTTCTACTAGGCTAGTATGTGGCTTCCCTCCGTAACCACCGGAGCGGGACCCTTGGTTGTACGGGTCGGTGATGGAATGGCTTTGACTTTGAGGAGACCTCTCGACTGCAGGGCAGTGACGAGGTGTGGTTTGACTTTCCCTAGAACTCTCAAGTAAGAGGGGCACTTTCCCCACCAAGACGCATTCTTGTGACACGATCTAAAACCGTGAAGGCGAGTTAGTGCCACCCAAAGCGGATAGTGTCAAGGTGCGGTGATTGCGCCCTTTGGCTTGCGGTTCAGGGCAGACGTGGGGGATACTGGGCATCGATGATGGAGTTTACTTCTGGGTTTTGGATACTCTTTTCTTGGGATGAGATACGGGACATAGATCCCCTTACGAGCTTGTTCGGGCTTCTTGAAAGAGCATATATATTTATATACCTCGTACGAGTACCCACTCCTTGGGTTTTGGAAACTCTCCTTCATGGAGAGACGAAGACGCACGGGGTATGCCACGTGCTTTCCGTGTCTAGCTTATCGTGGTTGTACGAGTCTACTCTCCTGCTATAGGTAGAGAAGACTCAACGAGAAGTTTATCTTCTCACCGTTTCCAGCTCCTTGTGTCTGGATGAGTCTACCTTCTTTCCTCTTGTTGGGTTGATATGGACTCTCTGTTGTTACTCTTTACTGCACCCTCGGTTGGACTCCTTTACTTTCTCTGTTCTCTCTACTGCTCACCCTTCGGTACCTCCTTTGTTGCTCCCTCGAGCCTTCGGGGTATCCTACTGAGTATTTTTATACTCACCCCTGCTTGGGGTTTGGGCGCACTTGGTGTGCCCTTACAGACGACGGACAGGAGGAGCGTGGCTTCAGTGGATCGTAGGAGCTTGGGAGCTTGGATCGCGTGCGGTGGTCGTGGCCGGGTTCCAGGTGGGAGACCCGTCAGCTGTTTCTTTTTGTTTACCTATTTCCAGGTTGTGGCACTTTTTGGTTGGGCGTGTGTTTTTTCCCTTTTCTTTTCATATTGTACTTTTTACTGTTTAGAGGTCGATGCACATCTGTGGTTTATACATATAGCAGTTGTCCTTTTTACACTGCGTGTTCTTCCTTTTACTCTGCACTTTTGCATTGAGTGTGTTGCGTGTGTGTGTACAGGTACTTAGTCAAAGGCCTCCCCGAGTTATTGTGCCTTCGGCGCTGGTCGCCAACCCCTGGCCTATGGAGGCGGGCTTGGGGTAGTTGCGGCTCGAGCCCGGGTAGGGTCGGGTCATGACATTCAACCCCCAAAAAGTGCTCATGATCATGGACTCACAAAAATATAAGGCCATTGATGACTCGTAAATGAATATCACTCACACATTTCAAGTATTTATCATCCTAACTACCATAATATATGGAATAAAGGTATAATTTTACCAAATATTACCTTTTATCATGGTTCCATAATCTAAACTAGTTTCTCAACAATGGTGGTGTCAGTCTCAGTATCAATATTTTATGATTCAATTTCATGATAAGGGTTTGGTTGATTCCTCCTTAACTATAAAAAATGAAACAAATCATGACTTAACATCAAGGGATATTCTAATTCCAACCAATATTCCACCTTTCCATGATTATCCAGAATATCAAATAGGGTAATAATCCCCAGTATCAACATACCCTGCTTACCCAACCGATGATGTCCTATGTGAGGTGAAACTCAAATTAGGACCTAATAACTAACCTCAAACTCTTGATTATGATGATAATTGTCCCCATATGATTTTTATGACACTTTTTCTTGACCACTCGTTTTCGTATCAACTGCATATTTTTAGTCATCTCCTGACCAAGGATTTGTATAACTAAAGATCATTTTCCAAAAAATTCTCCAGTAAATAGAGATCTACATGGCCACCCATAAAACTCTTCAATAGGAACCATATTAATTGAATCCTGAAAAATATTTTTATAGGAAAACTAAAACAGAGAAATATAATTTTCCCAATAACCACTAAAATGATTCATAAAAACCCATTGAATATCTTTAAGAACCCAGATTGTTCATATTTTCTATCAATTCCTCTACAGATGATATGTTATAAAAAATTTAAACTACGAAACCATTTCTTCTTGAAAAAAATTCAAGAATGTGGACATGAAATGTGTATCATGGTCAAAAATAATCATAGGGGGAACCCCATGAAGTCTCAACATCTCCCGAACGTACAATTTCTTGTATTATTTTACCTTCTCCACATCTTTAATAGGGATGAACTGTACTAATTCGATGATTTGATCAATGATATATCAAATTAAATCATTACCACTATGATTCCTTGATAAAAAAACAATTATTCCCTTGTATATAGCATCACATTTACATAATATAATGGATAATGGTTTCAAAAAACCTACAGGTCTCTAGTTGTATGCCTTAATTATCTGAAATGTAAGACTATTTGAAACAAAATCAATAATTTATTATCTCATTAATGGACAACAATACCAATATCTCAAATCATGATACATATTTGTGGTCCTATGGTTTGTAAACCAATAATACAAGTTCCTATTTTCTATCAAATACTAACACATAAAACAATAAAAACCAACATTCTATGAAAACCCAAAGTGTCATTCGGAGACTCAGACCACTTACCCATGGTCTCTCCACCATTTAAGATTTCATTAAAGAACTAAAAATAGGCGTTTGATACTTACAAGAGAATAAACTATTCATAAAATTATTATTCATTCTACAATGATCTTGAGAACACCTAACAATTAGCATCTTCTATTCCCAGGATCATTTATATGAAAAACTCATTCTAGTCAACTTATCCATTGATTCCTTCAAGTCTTGGGTCAGGGATTTTCCAATGAAATCATCAGTTAACAAATTCCTTTCCACATTAGTATAAAAATACACAAATAAATATTCTAGAGATATGAAACCAATTTTCATTATCGCAAGTTCATATCCCTCTAACTGAAAATATACTTCAGAATCCTATGATCATAATTTTCTATGAGTTGATACCCAAAAAAAGTGATGTCAAGTTTTCAGTTCATGCATAACTATTTCGAACTCATGTCAATTGGTAGGTTCATTCTTCTCATGAGAGAATAACTGGAGAGTGCCATAGGCCAACCCATATTTCTCCTTCACCATGACCATTCTTATACTTGTACCAGAAGCATCTCAAAAAACATAAAACCATGATCCTCATTGTAGAAGAATAAAAATTGGGTTGAAGTCATAATAACATTTAGTTCCTCAAATGATCTTTAACATTTGTCTCCCCACTCAAAATTCACAACCATATCAGTTAAAACTATCATAAAATATCCAAGCTTTGAGATGTCTGGAACAAAACACAAGTAAAAACCATACAACCCCATGAATATTTAGATATCATGTACATTTCTTTGGTACTCCCAAGAAATCACCACCTATATGATTTTAGGATCTTTAGAGATGCCCCTCTTAGATATAATGTTCCCCAAAAAAATAATCTCCTAAATGCCAAAATTATGTTTTGAAAGCTCGCCATATTATATATATTCCCTCAATATTATATGGATGACATACAAATGATCTTAGTTATACTATTCTAACTTGACGTACACCAAAATAACATCCACGAGAACAACTAAAAAAATTTGAGAACATGATGAGAGATCTAGTTCATCAACACTATAAATTTTTTCATTAGAATTATAGAGACTAATGGAATAACAAAAAACTAAAAATTCCCATACAGGATGCTAAATATTTTTTTAGGTATATCCTCATCCAAAACTCTGATATAGTGGTACCTTGACTAAAGGTCAATATTTCAAAACTAATTTTCGCATCTAAGTTGATCAATGAGATGCTTAATCATTGGAAAGGGATAATGTTTCTTAATTGTCACTCGATTTATCTTTCAATAATTGATATAATGTATGAGGATCGCAATTTCCTTCTTAGAATAGAGAATAGAAAAATTCCAAGTTTACTTGCTAATATGAATAAATATTTTATCATCAAGGTCATTAATTTTGGAATTATGTTAGATTAACTTAGAAGGTACCATATGATAATATGGAAAAGAATTTCAAATCATGTTAGGAAGCAGTTCAATAGTAAACTCAACCTCTCTTTGTGCTTGTAAACTAAAAAATTCATTTAGAAAGACCTCAGGGTGTGCATGCACCACAACATGAAGTTGACTTCTCAAAAATGGGTCAATATTATCATGGAATCTTTCTAAAAACCAGAATTATATTACCCAACATAAATAATATTAGGTCTCGCCCTTCCCGATCTAGAATCCCACTAACCCAAAGAACATGAATAGCCCCATCACAAGATAAAAACTAAAATAAATATTGATTGAATCCATTCTAGGACATTTTACTAGTCCTTTAACCCATGCTAATAATCATGTCTAAGAAATCTATATGAAGAATTATAAATTCTCACACCACTCCAAAGTTAGTTATCATCACCCAACATGTGGGACACTTCAATCCTAGTTTATACCTCATTCCCAAAGGTGTGGAATGATCTAACCAGAATGATATAATCTTTGAAAACAATACCAACACATAAATAGGAATTTATTTTATAAAATAATGATTGTCACCTATATCAAATTAATCTTTCACCGAAGAAGGTAAAATAAACTTCATACCTCTAACATTAGTAAACCCTACCTCAGATTCTTCTAATGCATACTCTGCTATGTAAAGACATCTGGACTCATGTCCTCTCTGATATTTATTAGTTGTAATGACATTACTAGTATATTTACGATATGATCCACCAAACATTGGTGTATCAAAATGAACTTAGAAGTCCTTGTTTAGGTTGGGTCAAACATTGTTGCCTTGGGACATCCACCCAAAACACCTAAGATGGCCATATTATCTGTATTTATACTTCTTATAGTTAGTATTAGTATTAACAATGATTAAAAATTGATAACATATAACCTATTTTTATCCTAATGGTGGTCTTGAAACTCTTCCTAAAGAAAAATGGATACGTTTTCACTTCT
This sequence comes from Viscum album, assembly GCA_963277665.1. Taxonomy (NCBI): domain Eukaryota; kingdom Viridiplantae; phylum Streptophyta; class Magnoliopsida; order Santalales; family Viscaceae; genus Viscum; species Viscum album. The sequence goes on along the minus strand of CAUJRU010001491.1, from coordinate 140,827 downwards.
TTTTCTGGATAAAAGACGCACCTTAGCAAACACCTGCACCAACTAAATCTCCACCCACACAAGTTTTCCTAGATATGTCTACCTCTTTCGTAGATTATTTACCTCCACAAAATTCATAATACGCATAAGAACTAGAATCAATAAAATATCATGCCTCATTCACATCTCAAACCCCTGATCCATAATGTAATTGTAGGTAATAAAATCTAAATCTAAGTGCACCAACTTAGTGAAATGGGATGAATACCCCGAAACTATGTTCTCCCCCTATTCTATGTTCAGAAACTCCTATTAGATAGACATAATGTATCCGGATAAAAATTATGATTATATATTTCCCTGAAGTAATTATATGTGAGATCTTCATGCAATATAACTTTCACAATAGAGTCAAACAATCTCCTCCCTTCTCTCTTAGGAATATACTTGACAAAACCCACCTTAGAGTCCTCATGAGTTCTCATAAAAATATAAAATAAGGAATTATTTAGTTTCCTATGGTCCTCTATATCCTTGGAAAATGGTGGATTATTCTTGGTAAACTCTATGAAATAACCCACTATCAGTAAGGGGTTTATAATACCCACCTGACCTATAGTCTAAATGGTGTAGATTATGGCTTCTACCAAAGAAGTTTCCACTAGATAATTCAACTACAAAACCTTTATTGCATCTTCCTCACTCTAATTGGAAAGATCTATCATTAGAGGTAATTTCTAATAAAAACAAGACAATAACCTATCATCATATCAGAGTATTAAATAATCATAATACCAATTCTAGAATCCAAATTAATGCCTTAAAATAGGAATTTATGAAATTTAAGAGTCCTGTAAATGAAAGTAAACAACTTAAAAATGAACATGATCATTTTATAAAATCTCATGTATAGTTAATTCAAATAACCATAGAAAAAAATTCTCATTATTGGAAAAAATCCATGACCACCCATGGAAACTTGAGTTCAATCATGGTAGTGAGATAGCCAGGCACCCTCCTGAACATACTATCTTGATTTCTATGGTCTTAACTTTTATCTACCAAAGGCACCAAAACCAAACCTAGAATTATTTATTAATTTAATGGTTGGTTACTCCCATTGATACCATTTTCTAATAAACTAGTTCAATTCAATAAGTCATGTAACATAAGATAACCCACCACATGGTAACAAGAAATGAAAAACCACACAAGACTCATTTATAGACGAATAATAATCAATGTGAAAATAAAAATAAATAATATATATCTATGAGACATTCAACATCAATCCACATATGATAAACTAGAAGATAAAACCTTTCATGACTAGAAACTTCTCTATGTGACCCTTCGTCACCCCCAAACCATCTATCCATGAAGGTGATGACAAAAAAACTTGCATGCTACACTATGTCATTCTCTTTAACTAAGTCCTTTAAAAAAACATTTATGACTACCCAAATGAAAAAATAGGATGTAATCAGAAATCATAGTTGGATTTCACCAAAGAATATATACAAGTTATAATATTAATATGGAATTTTATAATATTTAAATAAAATACATTTTACAATGAATTTCATAAAATAAATCCATTTTTTAAATAACAATTTTATTTTCTAAAAAAATATTTTTATATTCACATAATATGAAATATGATGATTATAAGTGATATATAATTTACGAACAATCAAAATAAATAATGGATGATCAATAAGATAAACAAGTTATAAAGCAGTTATAAATGAAAATGGACACCATTTAGTCTCTGACTTATGGAACTATATGCTACACATGAATGTAAATCCCAAATCTAGGCCTACGGTGGATCCAACTGGTATAAAAAGTAGCGTAATTATACACAATAAATGACACAAAACATATACTTGTATTACACACACTAAAGTGAAAAGTAAATTTCCCAAAGGACCTAAGTTCAACGAATTTGATTACATTTCCAAAAAAAACATTTAAAAATGATTCTTGTGTCTTTATAATATATTTTTGTAGAAATGAAAAACCACCTCCTTAATATAAAATCCATTTCAGAACTAGGAACTCCACTTAGTAATTTCATCAAACACTTGGTAAGAAAAAACTATTTTTAAATTAATATCCCTATAAAAAATGAATCTCTCACAAAAAAACATATTAATAAAAACAATTAAGTAGTTATAATGAATACACCATAGAAAATAATAATAACATATTTGAATTCATGAATTGATCCATTGTATAGTGACACCTACCTCCAAAACTAATGTAAGAAACCAATAGCCTTTGGAAAAATAGATCAAGAAATAGTAAATTGAGTATCCATGTTTCTAAATCCATAATAAACAATATCAATACATTATAAAACCCATTATTTACATATTCTACAACCCATTAAGGTTCCAATGAGACAAGAGTATAATGGATCTATAGAGGATCTATAAAGAAAAGGGGGAAATATATCAAAATTGAAACATACCTTGAAGAGATCTGTTAATAATGAAGAATAATCCCTATGAATCCAAGAAGAGAAGCCTCTATAGATTTTTGAATGGTTTTAGTTGCGCCTATTATAGATTAAGAGGAGATTAGAAATATAAAATACATCATGGGAAAAAGGGAAAATCCGTCTTTTTAATTATTTGGAGGACAGCACATGGTTATGTAGTATGGTTTGTCTGATCATGTGAAAACATTATATGGCCTTTATCCTCTAGAAAAAACAGATGTATGGTTTCCTAGAAATAGGTCATATGGTTTTTTTAACTATGTGAAACCCTTATAAAATCACTAAAAGCCACACAAATTTTACTGATATAGAAGAATAATTTTGATAACCATTCTCAAACAATGGAAAACTCCGCAATAACCTAATAGATTAATTCCATAAATTTACCAAATGATTAGTACTAACTATTCCCCAATAATGTAACAACCATATCTTCTATAAAATTTAACATTTTCAACCATAGTTCCCCTAAAACCTATAGAATGAATTCAAACACAATTAATGATAATATTAATAAATATATATGAACTGGTGGATGTTACATTAAAAATTATCAAAATAGTAAAATTTGTCAACACTTGATAAATATAATATGATATAACTAATTAATGTACTTATAATAAAAAATTATAATAAGGATTATAAAATAGAAATATTAATGGTTAAGGAACCATAGGATGATGGAATGTTGGTTATGTTTTTATATAAAGTTTGTGTGTCATAAACTAAGAAATAAAACAATGATAAAGTTTTGTTTCTCCAATTTAATTTTTTTGACATATTTATTATTGTATTCTATGACATTATTAGCATAGTTTGATTACATCCTAATGAGTTTATTTTAAAATATTTAAATAATTCATGTCATTTATATAGCCATATCACAATGTTCCTTAAATTGATTTTGATTATAATGATATTAGGTTTATAAGGTTCTTTGTTAACACAACTCCCTTTGTTGAGTTAAAATGATTCTTCTTGATCTTATTTATCTCTTGATTGAATTCTTCCACTCCACATTTCTTATGAAAAAATATGTATTTTTAAGGGATTTGTTATTAAATATCCTTTATAAAATTTGATTTTATAAAATGATTTTAAATTTCCTTTTGGAAAACATTATGTATTTCTTAGGGTCCAATTATTAAATATTATTTGTAAAAGTAAAATTTTTCAGATTGTTTTCAATTCTATTTTTGAAATAATTATGTTTTTTTCAAATCTCTATTACTAATTATTCTTTTAAAAGTAAACTTTTTCAACTTTTCATCACTTCTGATTTTTCAAATCATTATGAAATTCTCAATTTTATATTATTAAATATTTATTTAAAATAAAAATAAATGTATTTTAGCCTCTCAATTTTGAAATATTTATCTATTTTGAAGGATTTATTATTTATAATTTTTTTCAAAATATTTCTCCTTCACATCAATTTTTTTAGAAATTAATTAATACATAAATGTTTTAAATTATTTTTAATAACTTTTTAATGCTAACTTCTATTTTTCATCAAAGATTTATCATTCATGAATTGATGTTTTGATCATACTTTATATGTTATTTTAATAATATTTATTCTAAAAATGATAATTTAGATATTCTGTGGTTTCTTATGTTTTGTGATTTTTTTGAACATTTTAATAAACTCACTAATTTACATGTGTTCTTTATGAGATGATGAATGTTTGATTTTATTATGTAATTCATATGCATGAGTAATGAATGGTGGGGTCTTATATCACCCTCCAATGCATTGGCTAAGTTTTTATATTACATGAGATAATGTAATGTTGTGTGAAAGAGATACAATAATCCTTTTTAAAAAAAATTGTGTGAATGATATGTGTGGAATATTTGTTCACAAGTGTGTTGTTTGAATGATATGTAAGAATATTTTTTCACATGTTTATTTCGGGAATGATATGTAGGTATATTTTTCAATATGTTTTTGTTTGAACATGAGGTGGAAATATTTGATCACAATATTTTCAAGGCCTGTGATTGGGCCACATTACCATGTTTTTTATCATGTTATCCAAAATTTTCAAGATGCATTTCATTCCCATAAAATGAAATTTCTTCATGATTATGCCTTAATTTTTTTATGTATTATATAATTTTCTATCATTATTAAATTTTTTTTTATTATTAATATGTTTTTTCATTCAAGTCATATATTTTATGATTCCATAATTATATTTTTATGATATTACATTACTTCATCATTTTTTATGGTTTTCATCCATGGTATTATGATCTTTTATTAAGATATTTATGTCTTCCTCATAGTCTCCTTGTTGTTTGTGATCTAATATATTATGATATATCATGACCTTACTTAGTGTTTGAACTCACCGATTTCTTATAATTATAATCTGTTTGTTGTGAAAATTATTATATCATGTGAGATTTATGGAAAGGGTTTAAAGTATCATAATTATGTATGAATTTTCACAATTTTAGTAAAATATGTTTTTATGTATCCAATCTCTAATAATCTAAAACTTTATATAATTGGGTTATTCATCTATTTGAAATATGTATAATCTAAATAATGTGATTAACCAATGGTATTGACTTACAATAGAGAACCTTGTTTAGATAATCCAATATATGAATAGGATGCTCTGTAATGGTGTTGTGGGGATCTAACTAAAAATCCTCCCACTCAATCAAATGAGATGGTATTATATAATGTTTCCTAAACTGGGATACATGTAATATATAATGGAATATTATTTTTTATAGAGATAATTCCAACTGATATGATACCTTCATATGATGATCCACAATTTATAATATCCCAACATAATATAGTACCAACCTTTCGAAAGCGATGATGTCCCAATCAAATAGATACACATAGAAATACCTTATCACTAACCTTAATATCAAGTGGGAATTGATGATGATCGATATACCTCTTATAGCAACATTGGGATACTAGTAGCCTATTTTGGATCAACTTATCATTCCATGCCATCTCGAAGATGAGTCGCGGTCCAACTAAAGAATTATCACCAAGATTAACAAAAAATGATTAGGACCGCAATGGATTCCTATAAAATACCACTCAAGTCCCACCTTGATGAAGGATTAATAAATATTTTCAAAAAAAACTATACCAATTATATTTACCTATCCCCTGAACCCCTAAAGTTAAGAACACATGTATAAAGTATATCTTTGGGAATATGGAATTCCTGCTCTCTCGGGCCATCTTTGTGTAAATGATATATTGTGTACAAATTTAATTGGGTCCAAATGGAAATTTATATACTCTTAATGATTTGAGAATTAAAATGGGTATCTCTATTAAAAAATCATTTAAGAAACATCATGAAGATTAAATATCTCTTAAATATATAAGTTCACAAGCTTGCCAACTATTATTGACTCCTAAATGGGATGAAAATGGGTTTATATAGTAAACTATTCTATAATCACCCATATAATGTATTTTACACTATTATTACAATGTATAAAAAAAACATCAAAGGATAAAGCTTCCCACTTACACACTGGAATGGGAATAAGATGAAAAAAATATTTTGGCTTTTGATTCTCCGCTTTGATCCTCGAAAAAGTAAAATAATTGGGATATAAAATCAGAAAATGAACACCTCATCCCAAGCCAACAAAATTGACCCCATAGTGTGTGAAACATATATTTACCTTACATGAATGACCAATCTAGAATAATTACCCTCATGCATCACCTATTTCCTGAAGGTAAAGGGAATAACAATATTCTTCATGAAGAAGAGGGTGACATTGTGAGACACAGACCAATCGCCCGAGGTCTCCCCACTATTTATAAATCTTATAATATACTTGAAATTATAGTGGTATACGTTCTCATGTTGAATATAATTAGAAAGATATTTCATGACCTGAAAACTTCTCAAAGGAAACCACTTCCTAGAATTCAGCATGTCCAAACATAGTGCAACTAACAAAAATATCAATATCTACTCATCTAAAAATTCCTCAACTTCCAAGATTGGTAATTTTCTACTCAGGGTATTAGTGAATGTATTCCCCTTCTTGGTTTTATATGTAACATAAAAATAAAAATACTAAATACACTCAACTCAATGTCTCTATTATATATTCAAGTTGCTCTAGGTTATAATATACTTCAAACTCATATGATCTATTTTAAATTTAAATCACTTCCATAAGAGTAAATAGTGCCATGTCTTTATAGAATGAATCAAGGATACCAACTCTAGGACATGGTTAAAGTAATTCCTCTCATGTCGGAACATAATATGAGAGAAACAATCCACCACATGGTCCTCCTACACTATCACTCACTGAAACATCACACCTATGTCATTACAATACATTTCATATACCATAGAAAGGTCTGGAAGAATCAAGAAAAGAGATAATGTAAAATTAACATGTAACTACTAAAAAACATAAAAACTTCTAAATTCTATTGAAATTCACCCCTTTATGAGTCAACAATGTCACGGTATGATCTAACATTCAGAAGTGTCTTACAAAATTCTTGTAATACCCATCCAAGATAAAAAAAATAATATATATCCTGATATCAAAAATGTTCCTTGGAAACTCTATATAAATAACTTCTTATATCTTATTAGGGTCTACTAAAACACCTTTCTCATAAATCATAAGGCCCAAAAACATTACCACTTTGATATAGAACTGGATGTTAGAAAACATAGAATAAAAACATTTCCCTTTAAATATTCCCAAAACAATATTTAAGTGGTATCCTTGGTCCTCATATTTATTTGAATACACCAAGATTTAATCCTGAAACATGACTAAAAAGGGTTCAAAAGTGATGAAATATCTAGTTCATAAATTCCATAAAAACTATAAAATCATTAGTATGTCATAAAAAATAAAAAAAAATACTCAAAGTGACTATATAGGAATCTAAACACAGTCTCAAAAATATCTTCTTCCTAGACCCTAAAACAAAAGTTCCCCAACATTAGGACAATTTTTTAAAACCACCATGCACCCTTAAGTTAATAAAAAAAGTTATCAGTTATTTGAAATAGGAATGTATTCTTAATTATCGCCCAGTTTAGTTTGTGAAGGTATTTGAAATGTTAGAGACTCCCATGTTCCTTATTTGAAAGCATCACAGGGAATGTTAATTGGGACATGCAATTGTGAATAAATCCCTTTCTTGAATAGTCCTATGACTATAACATTAACTCTTTTAACTTAAAAGGATTCATTTTGTATGATAGAAAATATATGGGGCTCATCTCAGAGAGTATATCAGTCGTAAAACCAATATTCCAATGTGTTTTAAATATAGAAAAGTAATATAGAATCACACAGGGGAAGATGTCTAATTGAAACCTACTTTAATGCCTCAAAAAAACCTAGACAACAGGAATGGAATTTATCCCACATCTGGAGCAACTGATATTTTCCTCCAAAACCTATGATTCAACTCACCATGGAATACATGAGTTCACCCATAATGAGAAATAAATTAGAAATTGGGATTCACGTAGTTAATAAGAGCATTGAAACCAATCATATAATCCATGCCAATAATTTGATGAAAAACTTCCAAGTAAAACATGCAAAATTCCCACCCAACCTCTATGTCAAAAACCAAACCACAACACTCTTAGATCACAAAACATTTCCCTTTTTCCCTTCCCAATGGGGTTAGAAGATCTATGATGAATGGAATCATCATTTCTCACATACCTCAAGAATGAATAACTTTTAATGATATAAATTAATGGAAATCATCCAAATAAAAGAAGTATAAGACCACAAAATAAACATTAAACATCATACCTCTCATGGTGACCATACCAGACTCAGAGTCCTTAGGTGCCACTCATGCTTTATGAAGTTATTCCAACTCAGACCTTCCCTAAGTAAACTATTTTCCATAAGTTTTCCTATGATTATTAGGGTGACATCAAACACCCATATAATCATATAAACACACATGAATCCAATTAGAAAAATAATAACTAACTCCAATTCCCTAAATGAAATCACATTAGAAGTACTAAAGATGGCCCGAACATTCATACCAGTGGTACATCCTTCGAGGCTCTGAGAAATTAGGACATGTATGGAAGAAATTCCAACACTGATTCAAATTCAGTTGATTGGGCATAGAAAACAATTTTCCAAAAAATGGTGAATACTGAGAACTCAGTCCACTTCCCCTATGAGGTTCATCCTACTTCCTCTTCTAAGCAGAGGAAAAACTCTAAATATAGACCACTGATGAATAAACTATATTTAGATCTATATTCCTAGATAATTCTCCCATATACATACCCTATTTAACCACCACATCAATATAATTAGGTAGGATAAAGAGAAAAATAATTTATCTAATATCAGACTTCAAGACCATTTCAAAAACATCTCACATTAAGATAGTCGAACATGAGCAGCTCGAGAGACAAATGAACCAACTTAGATAACCAAGTTGAACAATCCATTACCAAATTGTATCTGTTATCTGATGTCATTAAGTAATGTTCCTTCACTATCATCAATGTATCTGGATAATAATGATGATTACAGTTATTTAAAATGGTTGACCAAGTGAGATATTCTCACCTCTTTGCTTGCACTAAGAAGTCTATAAATTTACTATTAGGTCCTTCAAACTTTAAAGTGTTAAAGTAAATTTTTGGGGTCTAAAGGGTATATATAAAATGAAGGATATTATCAACTCTCTCAATCCATTACTTATGATCATGGGTAGCTTATCCATCAGATAATATTGGAAGACTATGAATAGTAAACTCTTGATAATGGCCCATTATCTATGCCTGCCCCCCTAAGATAAGGACCGAATCATACAGATCATTAGTTCTACAAAAAACATGATCAATATGAGGGTTCACCTGTGGAACATGCTTCATAGCTCCCTTTCTATGGCTTAATGGGTCCTTCTGAGAGGCATTATTTAATAAAAATAAGGCACAACTAAATCAATTGACATATAAATATAAAATAACATAAAATAATCCATGAGAACCGCTTATAATAATTTTTAAAAAAACAAAACTAACATAAAAACACCATAGAAGAAGGATAAAACATCAATATTTTAAACATACTTTCCACCATGGACTATTTTCTGCCATGGGATATGAAACTAGAAGGTTACAGAGACAGTCTGACTGGCTTTTCATGGTTACTACTAACCATAAGGATAAATTGTATACCAACTTTTTCATCCCCTACATCACTATGAAACAAAAAAATTATCATTACCTCTCATGGGTCCCTATAGAAATCCATATCCCAAAAATAAAAACATCAAATATCATAAAAAACATGGTTCAAATCCTAAACGCAATTTAGGACCTACCATGAAAATGAGTAGCTTAGCATGAGGGAGATCTAGAATGTAACTAATATGAACCTAACTAACAATTATTAATAGTAATATATTATCTCTACCACTAACCCCCAAATTAAAAGATTTATTTGATAACATTTTGTAATGATCCAACTTTGGTCAACCTAATTTGTAACACCATAGATCCCAAAGTGTGTTCCCAATCACCACAGGATTCTCACAAGCATCATGATATCACAAATAACCAATTCATAAATGTTTATCCCTTCAAAATAGGACATGAAACATCCATGAAATATACACCAACACTAATCAGATAATAAGACAAACATATATAAAGTTTAAAGTTTATATAAAAACAACCATGACTAATAGAAAATATCATAATATCATTATTCATCAAAAATACATATACACATGATATCCATAGTCAAAAATCAAAATATTGATCACGAAAAAAATGTAAAAAAATAATACCAATTAACAAAATCACAAAACTTCTCTACATGAGAAAAATTTGTGAGACCACATCTCCACCATATGAAAACCTTCATGGACTTCGGTAATCATGAAGGCCCAACTAACTAAAAGGTTCCAGTTCCCTTACATGTGTTATAGAAACAAAGTTTGCATAAACCCAAAATTATATGAATGTTTTTAAAAAAAATCATTGGAGGATAAAATAATTAATCTATGTAATAACTTTATCCATCCAAACCAACAATTTTTGTTTGAAAAAAATCAAAATCATGTTCACATTTAAAAACAAGTTAACTTAAAAAATATATTTAGAAATCTATTTGTTTTTTTTTCAAAAAACAAATAATAATTTAATATATTTGTCAAAATGAATCACATAAATAAATAAATCCACTAGAAACAAAATTCTCAACACACCCCCACATGGAATAAATACAACCATAAGAAAAAATACCATTATATAACCAAACAATGTAACATAGGAATAATCATAAAATATCTCAATCAACCAAGGAATTATAATCATGAAAAAATAGAATATAAAAACCAACTAGGGATAAAGAATATGCACTATGGGATCTATCCATTAGCATCTTGTGTAACATATCCTAGAATAAGGTTTTTATAACCAAATTAATTATACCTTGTTTGGAAGTTGCATCAATCTTCTCCATGCGTAATAATAATTCCATAGTCACTCTTGGTCCATATGGACACATTTCATAAGCTCCATCATCCTTCCTCCCTATGGAACCATTGGAACCTTAGATACCAATCTCTTTGTCTATGTCCTACAAACACCCTCACCAAATGTTTACCATGTACTACTCAATGAAAATCATTTAAACATCAATAATGAATAGTGATATAATCCATTTTAAATCTATTTTCATAAATATTTCTATTTCTATAATATAGTGACCACTACAGGCCATAGTTGACCCTTTTAAAAACACTTTCAAAACCCCATTTGAAATAATAAACCCTATTTGATCCATTTTAACAAACACTTAGTGTGCATAAAAACGAAATACCTTATCAAAATATCATTGAAAAATTAAATTGTTAGAAAATTTGATAAATCATAATAGTCATAGATTAACCATTACTAATAACTCAAATTAAGGTAAATATTTAAAAAACATAAATGAAATCAAGATTCAATAGAGACCCATCAAAAATCCCTTAAATATAGACACCTTATAGAAGATGAAGTAAAACAGGTCACCCTCGATAGCAACCACTTAAATATATCATGAGTGGTCCTTACAAAAATAATCCAAAAATAAATAATCCAAGACAACAATAAAAACCCATATATGTTGAAAAAATAAATTTTAAGGTTTCCATACTCCATAGGAATTTAAGAATAATGAATGAAAAGGGTGAATAATGGAGAAATACAAAAAAAACAAGATTGATATAATTTTAACTAGCATTTATCCAAGATGAATCTAGAAAAATAGAGAGGTATAAGATCTAAAGCATGGGTATAGGGTTGTCCATGATTTTGGAGAGAAATGAGGGTGATACCCTTAAAAATAAAAACTATCAAAATGGTCAAAAACAACTTTTTTAATGACCTAAAAATACCATATGGTTTGGATACACTATGAAAAAACATGCACCAATCATGTGAAAGTTTATGAACCCCAGGATAGACTCATTGTGATGGGGGTGAATCAGTGGTTATATTTAATAAATTATCCTTTTTAATTCAACCTCTATTTATAGGTAAATCAAAAATCACTAATTCTATAATTTCCCACTTATCTCATCTAAAAATTGAAATATATGAGAAGAGCATAAGGATTTTTACAAGGTTTGGTAAAATCATACTCTTTTTTGTGATCAAACTGTTGTTGTTTCTCATATTTTTTTATCACTAATAATTTATGGTGAATACATGTGATAAAAAATTATCACACAATCTTAGATAAGTAAAATCAACACCTTGTAAAGTATTTATGACATTGTTTATATTGAATACCTCAGTTATTTAATAACCTCCATGTGATTGATGATGAATAAAATCACAACTTCTTAAAAGATATTAATTTAGTGTCAATATTATTGGCCTATTCCTCTTTCATGTGACCACGAAATGTTCAAGTGATCTGTCTTCCTTAACATATAGACATCATGAGTTAAATTGAGGATCTTTCAATATGTCTTCCCTACCTTCTCATAATCTATATAAGTCTTTCCTCCTTCCTTTACATGAACATTACACATGATATCTCAAGGGATTTGCATATATTCTTTGAAGAACCAAGGCACTGTATGTGTGTACCTCCTCTTGATAAGATTTTTTCTGGGAGTTTCTTATAAATACCATTTCATAATAAATAATTTCCTTCTGTATTGGAATCATGAGATATACTTCTTGTTAAATAGGTTATCCGCAATTTTAGATCATGTTTCTTCATGTTAGCCACTAGTTCTTTGTGGGATAACATTTATGTGACACTATTTGTGTCCATGGGTTCCCCCTAAAATGTCTTTATGATATCAAAATACACATGTATTATTCTTTTACATAACTATAGTTGTTAGGAAAATATCCTTTGATTGATTGAATCATGTGGAATCCATCTGTTTCAAGTGCTTCTCCCATTTTTTCAAAAACGTAGTAGTTGCCACTCATGATTGAGCCTTAGTTTTTATAGGCAAGGATCACACTACATATCTCTTATTTTTATGGAAAATTGAGGACACATTAAAAATCCCTATGAACTCCTGATCCCCTTAAGTAAAAAACCCTTATCATCTTAGAGCCTTATGAAACACTAAATAGATCACACGATGTGAGGGATTACAAGACAATGTCACCTCATTGATCATAAGACACACCTATTAATTAGTAATTGTTCATACAGTGGATTCTCACTAAATAGTCTCTTTAAAATCAATAGATACTCCCATATTAATATCATGATAAAATATGTAAAACATGGTAGAAATACGTGATTAATTTTTCATTCCTTTTTATGTGATGACATCTCATGTTTGGTTGGTCACTTCACATAATCCAAAGAAGATCATGTGATGCCATTGATGACTATCATTCATTTGTGATATGAACTCATGTGACATCACTCATTCTTGAAACAACTATTTGTGACATGACATACTTCAAATAATCAGTATACATGCAAAACAACGTTGCATGCCTTTCTTTGGTTTGATCTATATTATCATGATCCTTCAACAACATGAGTGAATATTCCTATTTTTCTCGAGTTTGAGAAGAAAATATTCAACTAATAAATGATGAACAAAATAATCTTATTTGAATATGTGTTAGGTGGGATCCAGAAGATGTTAGATATTACTCAAATCATGCAGTTTTTGTTATTTCCATCAATTTAATTATGGAAGAACTGTTTCCACTACTCTTACATCCCACATTAGAATTATGCTCTATAATTCCTTTATAATATAATTTTATTTCACCACAACACCACTAAATATGTCCATGGGGGATTAGTACCCATCACACATTTCACTACATTCCATTGGAGTTTTTCCTCAAATTTTTAGGCCCACTGGTACCATTTGGTCCCAATGCAACCTATTCATGTTTTCCTTATACATGGGTGTGCCTAAGGTCTTATACATAGCCCATCCGGGATATGTGCCAACCTTTTCATTCATATGGTCTCTTAGGGTAGGCTCTCACATGAGTTTGACATTGATCCCCTCAAGTGCAGTTGAGGGAAATCCCTTGGGGATTGTGGTTGGATCTACTTTTTATATTATGATAACAAAAAAAAATTGAATAATTCCAAGTATATAAAAGATAAGACAAATCATTTCTAAAATAATATTCCAAGATAGATATTCATATTCTTCATAGAAAATATAAATACAATTTTCATGGCCTCATTGAAATCCTCTCCATAAAATTACTTTTCATGAAAATAACCTTCTTTATATTGTATTAAAAAAAGAATCATCAATTACAAAAGTCTTAGGAAAAAAATATAACATCAAAATTTATCAATGTTAACATGGAAAACAACATAGGTATGAAATCCAATGCCATAATGAGAGTCCATAATAATTTTCCAAGTATTTCCCCTTAATCTAAACTCACCTAATGTAAAGAACCTTAAATTTCAAGGAAAATTTTTTCTAAAATTCTTTGGGATTTTACGAGTACATAGTTTCTGACGGCACCTGATTCTGAGGCCCAGTGTGCCCGAAATCAATTTCTGAAGTTTAGCTCGGGTACGTTCAGTGAACGAACGAGCGGGTTTTTCTAACTTTTTAACCGGTGCTCGGAATCGAAATCTGAGGGCACCGATGAAACCGCTGCACCGGTAATTACTTAAGAAGATTTTTACTGGAGTTGTGTTTGCTTGGGAGGAGTTTTAAAAAAATGTGGATTAAATGTAATGTAAAATAAAATTGTGTTAAAATTTTATTTTCTTATTCTAAGTGGTTTAATCCTATGTGTGGGAGTTGGGGTGGGACCCACTGGTTCTAACTACCCTTGAGAGGTTAAAGGTGAGGTGGGGCCCACAGGATCCCCAAAATCTTCACTTTCCCTAACTCCCCCATTATGTGAGTAACCCTTCTCTCTCCCTCCCTCATTAAATCTTGCCAACATAACACCCCATTTAATTTGACAACTCAAGATTAATTAATTAAGTGAATTCAATTTTAAATATTTAAAGGCTTGGAAAAGTAAAAGAAAATAAGGGGAGCTTATTTTATTTTGGGTGGTTATTTTTATTGTGTTGGGAATTGAGAGAGGGAGAGATCTTGTCCCTTGGAAGAACTTCATCTTCTCCGGCGAAGAACGTCCCCACCTCAACGAAGAATGTTATTTCTCTGAGGAAGAGAAACGACTCGGCGACCCGGTTTATTCGGTTCTCTTCTTCCTCCACGACAAAAGAGGAGCCACTAATGTGGAAACTCTCCAATGAAGTCACACCATACAATCTTCTCTCTGCATCAAAGGAAGGAAGACGCTGCTTTCTCCTCGGACATTCTTCATCGATGTATACGGAGCCTCACCCCATGACGATGTTTCCTGCGATGCTCATTGTTCGACAACTTGTGTTAAGGTAGGGGTTAAGTTCAATTTTAATCAATTAAAATTATCCTTGTGCTATCGTTGAGCATTTCATATTTTGGCCGCTTGTTATCGATGTAACGGGAGGAGATCGGACCGCACAAACATGGTCAATTTCTCCACCCCATTTTCCTAGTTGATGATCATTGATGAATGTGGAAAAGGTGGAGTGGTGTCCTAGCACCACGCGGGAACGTGGAGGTTGCTGCCAGGAGCGTGCTGCGGCGCCGTCGCACCACGCCGGTCGGACGGGAGCCATGGCCTTAGGCCGCTGCAATTCAGCAGGAGGCGGCTGGGCTCGGACGGTCGTCGGCGCCACATGGAGGAAGGACCCCCTCGGGTCCCATGGTTACATAGGTTCGGCCTTAATGGCCAGCCATTCCAGAAAAGTCAGGGGTTGAAACCCCTGGCCAGTGCAAGGGGCGGCGCCCCCCTTTGCGCCCCTCTCGGCCCGCGCCGAGCCGCACCGGGCCGGGCCCCCAGTGTCGGGCCAGGTCGCACCGGTTGGGTCGTGCCATGCCAGCCGAGTCAGGCCGCGACCAAGTGGGCCGGACTCGGACCTAGGACGGGTCGACCCGATTTGGGCCGACCTAGGGTGTATCGGGCCGGGTCGGACCGAGCTCGAACCCCCTATTTTCGGGAAGTTTCGTTCAAATGCCCATAACATGGGCTAAAAACCTCCGTTCAACGCAGTGTCAGTGGAGTAGGGATCCTTGGATCGATACGGTCGTTTTGGTATATTACACTCAAGGTTTTGGAAAACTTTGGGTATGGCCGGGTTGGTTCGAACACTAAACCAACTGGGCCCTCCGAGCAGAAATGCTTATAACTTGAGCTCCAGATGTCCGATTGATATGTCGTCAACTTTGTTGGATTACTCTTAGTGAGACGGTTCTTTTGGATTACTCTACTCGAGTTTTGGACGCATCTAGAGTATGGTCGGGTAGGTTTTAGCTTAAAAACCAACCGGGCCCTAGGACGAAAAAGCCAATAACTCTCAGACCGGGCGTCTGATTGACGCGTTGTCTGTTGTGTTGAGTTCCTATTGATGAGACGGAACTTTGTGATACATCAACTCTCGACTTCGTGACTGTTTATGTATTGACCTCTTGGCTCGTGGAGCGGACCCTCCCGGAATCGAGCATGCTGTGTGCGGGAACCCTAGAGCTGGCTGCGACTGCGACGACGATGACGACTGTACTCGGATCCTACGTGGGTTCGGCAGTAAGGACGATTGTACTTGGATCCTCCATGGGTTTGGCAGTGATGAAGACTGTACATGGATCCTGCGTGGGTTCGGCAGTGATGGTTACTGTACTTGGATCCTACGTGGGTTCGACAGCAACAACTTCTACACTTGGATCCTACGTGGGTTCGGTAGGGGAGATGATTCAGAGGCTACATCTATCATCTCCACCCCTCTTAGTGAGTAGTATACCTTTGTGAGTTGAGTCTTGACTTTCAATCATTATCTTCGATATGATTGATCTTGCTATCCTGTGTGGATTGGGTTGTGCTTTTCTGTGTGGATTGGGTTGTACTTTCCTGTGTGGACTGGGTTGAACTTGGGATTGTGAGTTGGAGCAGTACTGGAATTGATGACTTAGGTATATGTATGGGTATATACCTAAGTAGAGTTGGTTGATACTTCGTGATTGTATCTTTCCTTTGTGGTTTATCCTTCATGGATTCTGGGAGACCATCGGGAGTCTTGGGATCCCTACTGAGTATCATATACTCACCCCTGCATGGGTTATGCCCGCACTACGTTGTGTTGGATGCAGACGACGGACAGCGCTGGTCGAGGTGGAGGCTCGTGGAGCTGGACGGTACCAGGAGGAGGATCACTGGACGCAACGTACACAGAGCGGACGGCCGGACCCGAGGAGCTGAGGAGACTATCTGTACCCACCCTTTAGGTGGGAATTCCAGTGGATGGCTTGGTGTTGCTTCTATACTTTTCTGCTGCTCTAATTTCTTTCAGTTGTACTTTAATTTCAGTTGGGTTTGTATTCTGGCCCATTTACCTTCCATCACTTACTTTTGTACTCAGTTTACTTAGTGTTTACTTCAGCTTGCATACTCTGTGGTGCTTGTTTACTTTATAAAGGCAATGTCTTCCCGTTTTATTGGAATTTACACCTTTGGTGCTAGTCGTCATCCCCTGGCCTATGGAAGGCGGGCTTGGGGTAGTCATGGCACGGGCCCCGAGGACGGGTCGTGACAAATTGGTATCAGAGGATTCGGTTCTACCGCAGAACTCAGGACTCTGATAATTACTTCTTTGTGAAGAAATAGTGTTAAGTGTATTGATTGTGGTTATCAGTCCAGGGAGTCCAGTGTTGGTGTGGCGGCCGACGTATCCATACACCAGGACCTTGACTTCTGATTTTTGACTCGGTGCCCAAAAACATTGATTGCATGTGTGTTTCAAAAGTTTTCTTTGTGATTACTTTTTTTCAGCTCACCAGGTATACTATATTAACCATGGTGCACTTTTTTCTTTTCAACATGTCCCCACGATGGCAGCCAGCTAGGGTTCTGAGTTTTGTGCGAGACGGCAGCCCACCGAGTGAATAGGCCTTGGTGCAGGGCCCCATTACAGCGGAGGCACCGGCGGTACCTCTACCCGCCGAGCCACCAATGCCACCAGCCCCAGCAGCTGAGGGTGCACGTCGTCTGAGTGCACTGCACAAGTTTCAGCATCGGAGAGTGCCCAGGTTCTGTGGAGAGATAGACCCTCAGGAAGCCGAGGACTGTCTGGAGGTTGTCGTTCGTGTCTTCAGGTTGGTAGGTACACCAGCAGACCCCATGGTGATCCTTGCAGCGAGTCTCCTGCACGCGGCAGCAGGTAGATGGTGGAGCTTGATGCTCCATATGCATGATGAGGCATCACTTCTTTGTATGGACTTCGAGAGCCTCTTCCGCTTAGAGTTTGTTCCATCCACCCTCCATACAGTGCACATTCAGGAGTTACTACAGTTGTGGCAGGGCAGGATGATTGTAGCCCAGTACTCGGTGAGATTTACTGATCTCTCGCGCTACTCCACGGACATGGTACGGGACCCATTCTTCCAGGCCCGGACCTTCGAGTAGGGACTGAGGCACAATATTAAGGCTTCGATGATCTCCCTCAGTATTCCAACACAGGAATAAGTACTTGAGTGAGCCCTTCTTGTAGAGAGATTTCTTGCTGAGCCTACACCAGCAGCGAGACCTACCGTAGGGTGGCACGTAGGGGATTCTTATGCAGATGGAAGTCAACGGATATCACAGGGGACCAAGCGAACCAGACCATCAGGTGGGAGACCTCAGGATACTTGCTCGGAGGTGCAGGGCACACGCAGCAGAGCCAGTCATACGAGAGGCAGACAGTGATATGCATGCGGCGGACAGGGCCACAAGGCTCGGGACTATCTGACCCACCATGCAGAGGAGCAGCAGATGGTTTATGGACTACCCAGGTAGTGGCAGAGGTTAGACCGTGGCGGTCCGCAGGGAGCAGGCAGATGAGTCAGAGGAGCTGGTCGAGCAGCGGGTGGTGGGAGACACTTTGAGGCTCTACCACCACCACCACCAGGAGGTCTACCAAAACCACAGGGAGCTGGGGGACAGAGGTAGGATCATCTTAAAGAAGTTGAGGCCTATGACCACGGCGCACCTGAGATGATTCGAGGTACTATCTGTGTCTACTCCACCCTTGCTACAGTTCTTATAGAAAATGGAGCGAGTCATTCTTTCATTGTCGCCGCCCTTGTTCGGAGCTCGGAGATTCCGATGGAGATGTTGGCTTGATCCTTACAGCTAGAGACTCCTACTGGAGCAGACTAGACGATTACACACTGGTATCGGAAGTGTGAGCTTACTCTAGGAGGTGAGAGCTTTGGCTGGGATCTTCTTGTTGTGGTGTCGAGGCCTTACGACGTCATCTTGGGCATGGATTTGTTATCTACAGTCCATGCTTAGATCAACTGTATTAGGCTCAAGGTGCAATGTGTTCGCACCGATGGGATTAGGTTCACCTTCACCGGCGAGAAGAGATCCTTTGCAGCGCAGGATGGACTCACGCAAAGGAGAGGACATCCGATCACTCATCAGTTGGCTAGTCTCATCCTTGGAGCAGTTGACGTGCGGATTTCGAGTTTTCCTATTGTGGTGGATCAGTATGCGGATGTTTTTTCTAACGACGTTCCCGGACTACCTCCTCGCAGAGAGGTAGACTTCTATATAGACTTGTACCCCAGGACAGCCCTGATATCTACTCCAGCATATCAGATGGCTCATGCTGAGCTTCGAGAGCTACGGGTACAGCTGGAGGACTTGTAGGGTAAGGGATTCATCGGACCTAGTGTTTCACCCTGGGCTTCCCCGATATTGTTCGCCAAGAAGCCGGACGGGAGCATGTGACTGTGTGTCGATTACCGTCACCTAAACCAGGTGACCATGAAGAACAAGTATCTGCTACCGAGGATTGAAGACCTCTTCGATCATCTCAAGAGAGCACGATGGTTCTCGAAGATAGACCTCATGTCAGGCTATCATCAGCTCAGAGTTCGAGTTAAGGATGTGCAGAAGATGGGCTTCATGTGTTGGTATGGCCACTATGAGTTCTTGGTTATGCCTTTCGGCATAACCAACACTCCAGAAGTGTTCATGAGTCTCTTGAATAGGATCTTCCAGCCTTACCTCGATCGATTTGTCGTAGTCTTCATCGAAGACATATTGATTTACTCAAATACTGAGGAGGAGCACGCCTACCACTTATGTGTTGTACTGGACACACTCCGAGAGCACCAGCTTTATAGTAAGCTCTCGAAGTGCCAGTTTTGGATTTTAGAGGTCCAATTCTTGGGACACGTCATCTTTGAGGTGGGATTTCCGGTGGATCCTGTGAAGATAGAGGTAGTACTTGCTTGGGAGCCACCCAGTAGCACGACAGAGGTGCGGAGTTTCCTAAGATTGGGTGGGTACTATTGGAGATTTGTGTCAAACTTCTCCAGAGTTGCAGCACCACTTTCAGCTTTGACGAAGATGGGGAAACCCTTCGTGTGGTCAGATAGATGTCAGCAGAGCTTCTAGGAGCTGAGACAGATATTTACCAGTGCACCCATCTTGAGGCTACCGGAGGAGGGTGTAGGGTACGTAGTTTACTGTGATGCATCCGGGACCAGACTCGAGTGTGTCCTGATGCAGGAGCGAGTAGTAATCGCCTATGGATCATGACAGTTGATGTAGAATGAGACGAACTACGCTACCCATAACCTGGAGTTAGCAGCAGTGGTCTTCGCCCTGAAGATGTGGCAGCACTATCTGATGGGAGAGCACTTTACAGTCTATTCTGACCACCAGAGTCTCAGGTACATCTTCTCACAGAAGGAACTGAACCTGAGATAGCGGCGATGGATCGAGTTCCTCCATTACTATGGCTTTGAGATAGTCTATACTACTGGGAAGGGGAACGTAGTAGCTGATGCTCTCAGAAGGAGGTCAGGCATCCAGCTACTTGGAGAGGCGATAGAGCATCTAGCCGCGTTGCAGATATCCTTCATGGATAGAGATGGGGCAGCCTTTTTACAGCCGCTCACAGTCACTCCTCCACTACTTCAGTGAGTCATAGAGGCACAGCATGGGGACATTGACTGTGAGACGCGACGTGCATAGATATACTCAAGACAGGCACCTGATGGATTCTCTGTGTGTGTAAAGCACGTCATCCTTTTCAGGGGGCGAACCATGGTACCAGTTGCCTTACGAGAAGAGGTGCTGAGAGAGTTTCACACTTCCCCTCTAGCGGTACATCCTGGAGTGGAAAAGATATACCAGGATCTCAGATGACAGCACTGGTGGCTCAGTATGAAGAAGGTTGTGGCAAAGTTCGTTTCTCGATGCCTCACATGTCAGCAGGTGAAGGTGGATCACCAGGTAATAGAAGGCTTGGTACAGCCCTTGGAGGTCCTGGAGTAGAAGTGGGACGAGATATCTATGGATTTCGTGACAGGGAATCCACGTACTTCTATAGTTAATGACTCCATTTGGGTGATTGTCGACTGACTCACCAAGTTGACCCACTTATTACCCATCAGAGAGAAGGGCTCAACAGAGATCTTGGGATGCCTCTACATTCAAAAGATCGTACGGCTTCATGGTGTGACATCGCCTATCGTCTCCGATCGAGATTCTCGCTATACTTCCCGGCTTTGGAAGTGGTTACAGGAGGCATTTGGGACGCAGCTACGCCTGAGCACAGCCTTTCACCCATAGAAAGATGGTCAAATAGAGAGGACCATACAGCCTCTTGAGGACATTCTCCGTGCATGTGTCCTCGACTTTGGTCACAACTAGGAGGATCATCTTCCTTTGGCGAAGTTTTGCGTACAACAACAGCTACCACTCCACCATTGGGATGGCACCATATGAGGAATTGTACGGACGACCTTGCAGATCACCTCTATCCTAGACAGACCCTGGGGAAACAGCACTTGTAGTACCACAGATGGTCCAGGCCACGACGGAGAAGGTACACATCATCTAAGAGCGGATTAAGACTACTTAGAGCCGACAGAAGTCCTATGATGATAGGAGGCAGATACCACTAGAGTTCAAGGATGGCGACCACGTTTTCTTACGGGTCTCACCTCGGCGTGGATTACGGAGATTTGGTCGGGGCGACAAGTTATCTCCATGCTTCATCAGACCATTTTAGGTTCTCAGTAGGACAGGCGAGGTGGCTTATCACCTGGCTCTTCCACCTCAGTTTCACCGGGTGCACGACGTCTTCCACGTATCTCAGCTGAGGATATACGTACACGAC
The DNA here is from genome assembly GCA_963277665.1 of Viscum album. Taxonomy (NCBI): domain Eukaryota; kingdom Viridiplantae; phylum Streptophyta; class Magnoliopsida; order Santalales; family Viscaceae; genus Viscum; species Viscum album. Next base: position 118,620 of record CAUJRU010001491.1, on the reverse strand, counting down.
CCAATGCATATCATTGATCACGGGGAGCTAGAAATCGATGATGGGGTGACTTTTACAGAGGTTCCGGTGGAGATTGAGGATCAATAGAAGCTGGTCCTACATGGACGGTCGATTCCTCTAGTGCGCATCAGGTGGCAGCACGGGAACCTCCAAGAGAGAACTTGGGAGCGGGAGGCTCAGATGCGTGCACAGTACCCTCATTTGTTTCCCTAGTTTGTGATGTATCTTTACGGGGATGTAAAGACCTGAGGTGGGAGTAATGTATAGACCCGTAAATTTCAAGTAAAATTATTTCTTAAATTCTTTGGGATTTTATGAGTACACAGTTTCTAACGGCACCTGATTCTGAGGCCTGGTGTGCCCGGAATCAATTTCTGAAGTTTAGCTCGGGTACGTTCAGTGAACGAACAAGCAGGTTTTTCTAACTTTTTAACCAGTGCTCGGAATCGAAATCCGAGGGCCCTAATGAAACCGCAGCACCGGTAATTGCTTAAAAATACCTTTACTGGAGTTGTGTTTTCTTGGGAGGATTTGTAAAAAAAATGTGGATTAAATGTCATGTAAAATAAAATTGTGTTACAATTTTATTTTCTTATACAAAGTGGTTTAATCCAATGTGTGGGAGTTGGGGTGGGACCCACTGTTTATAACTACCCTTGAGAGGTTAAAGGTGATGTGGGGCCCACACGATCCCCAAACTCTTCACTTTCCCTAACTCCCCCTTTAAGTGAGTAACCCTTCGCTCTCTCTCTCCCTCATCAAATCTTGCCATCATAACACCCCATTTAATTTGACAACTCAAGATTAATTAATTAAGTGAATTCAATTTTAAATTTTGAAAGGGCTGGTAAAGTAAAATAAAATAAGGGGAGCTTATTTTATTTTGGGGGGTTAGTTTTGTTGTGTTGGGAATTGAGAGAGGGAGAGCTCTTGTCCCTTGGAAAAACTTCATCTTCTCAGGAAAAGAACGTCCCCACCTCAATGAAGAACGCTATTTCTCTGAGGAAGAGCAATGACTCGGCGACCCGACTTCTTTCGTTCTCTTCTTAATCCACAAAAAATGAGGAGGCACCAATGCAGAAACTCACCAACGACATCACGCCATACAATCTTCTCTCCGTATCAAAGAAAGGGAGACGCCGCTTTATCCTCAGACGTTCTCTGTCGACGTATAAAAAGCCTCACCCCACGACATCGTTTCCCACGATGATCATCGTTCGAAAACTTGTGTTAAGGTAGGGGTTAATCTCAATTTTAATCAATTAAAATTCTGCTTGTACTATCGTTGAGCATGTCGTATTTTGGCTGCTTGTTATCGACGAAACGGGAGGAGATCGGACCACACAAACACGGCCGATTTCTCCACCCCTTTTTCCTTCTTGATGATCGTTGATGAATGTGGTGACGGCGGCGCGGTGTCGTTTCACCACGTGGAAATGTGGAGGCCACGTCTAGGAGTGGGCCGCGGCGGAGGGGCACGGTGCCATCGCGCCGCGGCGAAGGGTCGCGGCACCGTCGCCCCACGCCAGTCGGACGGGAGCTGCGGTAGTTCAGCAGGAGGTGACTGGGCCCAGCCGGCGCCACATGGAGGCAGGACCCCCTCGGGTCCCACGGTTACACAAGGCCGGCCTTAATGGCCGGTCGTTCCAGAAAATCCGAGGGTTGAAACCCACGGCCAGCGCAAGGGGCGGCGCCCCCCTTTGCGCCCCGCTTGGCCAGCGTCGAGCCGCCCGCACTGGGCCAGACCGCCTACGCCGGGCCGGACCGCCCGCGTCGGGCCGGACCGCCCGCGTCGGGCCGGGCCACCAGTGTCGGGTCGGGCCGCACCGGCTGGGCCAGGCCATGCCCAAGCGGGCCGGACCCGGACCCGGGACGGGTCGACCAAGTTCGGGAAGACCCAGGGGGTATCGGGTCGGGTCGGACCGGGCCCGAACCCCCTATTTTCAGGTAGTTTTGTTCAAATGCCCATAACATGGACTAAGAACCTCCATTAAACGCACCGTCAGTTGAGTAGGGATCCTTGGATCGAGATGGTAGTTTCGGTATATTACACTTAGGGTCTCGGAGAACTCTGTGTATGGCCGGGTTGGTTTGAACACGAAACCAACTGGGCCCTCGGAGCGGAAACGCTTATAACTTGAGCTCCGGATGTCCGATTGATGTGTCGTCGACTTTGTTTGAATCCTCTTAGTGAGACGGTTCTTTTGGGTTACTCCACTTGTGGTTTGGATGCAGCTATAGTACGGTCAGGTTGGTTTTATCTTAAAAACCAATCGGGCCCCTAGGACGAAAAGGCCAATAACTCTCAGACCGAGCATCTGATTGACGTGTCCTCTATTGCGTTGAGTTCCAATTGACGAGCCGGAACTTTTTGATACATCAACTCTGGACTTCGTGGCATTTGATGTATCGACCCCTTGGCTTGTGGAGCGGACCCTCCTGGAATCGAGCATGATGTGTGCGGGAACCCTAGAGCTGGCTGTGACTGCGACGACGATGAGGACTGTACTTGGATCCTACGTGAGTTCGGCAGCGAGGACGACTGTACTTGGATCCTCCGTGGTTTCGGCAGCGATGACGACTGTACTTGGATCCTCAGTGGTTTCGGCAGTGATGACGACTGTACTTAGATCCTATGTGGGTTTGGCAGTGATGGTTACTGTATTTGGATCCTACATGGGTTTAGCAGCGATGACTTCTGTACATGGATCCTTCGTGGGTTCGGCAGGGGAGATGATTCAGAGGCTACATATATCATCTCCACCCCTCTTCGTGAGTAGTATACCTTTGTGAGCTGAGTCTTGAATTTCAATCATTATCTTCGATATGATTTATCTTTCTATCCTGTGTGGATTGGGTTTGCTTTCCTGTGTGGATTGGGTTGTAATTTCCTATGTGGACTGGGTTGAACTTGGGCTCGTGAGTTGAGGTAGTACTGGAATTGATGACTTAGGTATATGTATGGGAATATACCTAAGTAGAGTTGGTTGATACTTCGTGATTGTATCTTTCCTTTTTGGTTTATCCTTCGTGGATTCTGGGAGACCTTCAGGAGTCCCGGGGTCCGTACTGAGTATCGTATACTCACCCCTGCACGGGCTATGCCCACACTACGTTGTGTTGGATGCAGACGAAGGACAGCGCTAATCGAGGTGGAGGCTCGTGGAGATGGATGGTACCTAGAGGAGGATCACTGGACGCGACGTACACGGAGCGGACGGCCGGATCCGAGGAGCTGAGGAGACTATCTGTACCCACCCTTCAAGTGGGAATTCCAGTGGACGGCTCAGTGTTGCTGCTATACTTTTCTGTTGTTGTACTTTCTTTCAGTTGTACTTTACTTTCAGTTGGGTTTGTATTCTGGCCCATTTACCTTCCATAACTTACTTTTGTACTTAGTTTACTTAGTGTTTACTTCATCTTGCATACTCTGTGGTGCTTGTTTACTTTATAAAGGAAATTCCTTCCCTTTTTATCAGGATTTACACCTTTGGTGCTAATTTCCAGCCCCTGGCCTATGGAAGGCGGGCTTGGGGTAGTCACGGTATGGGCCCCGAGGACGGGTCATGACACCTAACACATGTGGTCAAATAATTGAAAACTAATGAAATACTAGGACCAAAAATATCCCCATTTTTATTTTGTTTTCAATATATATTTAAAATTAAACATGTGCACTCAAAATTTATCACCCTTATTTTCAATCAAATGAAAAGTATAAATGGGTGGTTTTCATCTCACTTTTCTTCTAAAAACTTGTCCTTCTCCATTATGTAAAAATTTCATGATCATTTATAATAGTGGGATGATCTCACATGATTATATTAGAAAATAGACTTTAGTTAATCAAATCTAAGTCTTTATGGGATTACCCATTTTTGAAAACAATAGTGATACATCCAATGTTCTCTATATTATAAATAAACAAGCTTTCATGTAAAATCATGTTCAAAAATTTTGAAATCTCATTTTAGGGATAATAAAAAGAACTCACACTTTGTATCATCCCATTGAACCCTTTTTTAACAACTGAAACCAATTTATTTTTTGGGTATTAATCATGGGTTTTTAAGGACTCAGAAAGGGATGAACACCCATGTTCATCCATATTTCCTCAAGTATTTCCATAGGAAAAGGAATTGTGATGATATCTAACAATTTATCTTTATTTGGAATAAATACAAAATAAATGTCTCTATTTGTGACCTTTTCCTTGATAAATTGAAATCATATATCAATATTCTTGGATATTTATTTTTGTATAGGATCTCTATAAAGATCAATTGAAATTTTATTACCACTCTGAGTTTTGAGATATTTTTCTATTTTGACACTTAGTCATCAAATTGTTCCTTCATCCGAATCATTTATGTAAAAGAACATGTTGCAGCAAAAAATTAGTCTTATGTATTACTCAGTGTAATTGAGTTCTGTTTCTTACAGTTCCAACTCACACAACTATCTCCCATTAAGAAAATTACACCTGAGGTGGACCTTCTATCATCACTTTCACCATCCCAATCAGCATATGAAACCCAACAGATTTAAGATTCTTCTTTTCTAGTAAATAAATCCATAATTTAATATCCCTTTGATATATCTAAGAATTCCATTAGTAGTAATATGATGTGAATCCTTTAGATCGCATTGATATCTTTTGCAGAGACTTATAGAATATGTCATATCTATTCTGGAAGCTATGATATATAGTAGAATCCCAATAGGTCATATGAATTCTCTTTGACTAACACTATCTCAATTTGTATCATTAAATAGCTTCAAACCCAAATTAATGGGTGTAGACACTAGTTTTGATTCTTTGATTTCATATTTATTCAATAATTAAATAGAGTAAATGTCATGGGATAATAAAGTAAAACTTTATTTTTGTAATTATTTTAACCCCAATTTGTATCCCATATATCCAATCATGGATATCAAAAACTAATGTTTCAATTTTTTTGTAAAATCATGATAAAAATTATCAATATCACCTGTGATAATTATATCATCAACATATATGGATATAATAAGTGTACTAGTATTCATTTCATTGATATATAAGATGCAATCCACTTTTCCTTTGAAAATTATTATCTCTTTCAAGCAGTTGTCTAGCATTAAATATCAGGCCCTATGAGCCTATTTTAATACATAATGATCCTTCTTCAATTTTCCTAATATTTTGTCACAGTTTTCAAGTAAAAACACATTCAGTTTCTCAATACATACTAATTCATTAATATCACAATTTAAGAAGATTTATTTGACATCCATTTGATAAATGTTATATTTCTTATAGGCTACAACAACAATGAACATTATAATATATTATAGCCTTGAAAATGGGGAGAAGTATTCTTCAAAATCAAGACCTTCTACTTGTGAGTATCCCCTATATAAAAGTCTATATTTATTTTTGAAAACCTTGTCCTAATAATTTAGGTTGTTTCTATATACTCAAATTTTTCTAATGATATTTTTATCATTAGGTCATGGAATAAGATCCCATGTGGAATTACTTTCAGTTTGAATCATCTATTCTTTTATAGCCTCAATCCATTCTTTATGTTCAAAGGTTTCTCATTTTTATTTAGGCTCAATTTTAGAAATAATTTATGTTTCATTTTCAATACTCAATATTACTCTATTTGTATCTGCAATGTGATCATTTTTTTAGATTTTTCTAGTCTAGATAAGTGAAACCTATTCTACAATGATATTGTCTCCCTCCACGCGATTCTTCAATCATCAGTACTTTTTTTTAGTTTTAAAAATATCATCTTTATCATTTGTTTGATCTAAATCATCACTTCATTCATAAGGTTGTACAAGAGTTTTCCTTTCACTAACATGTTCATAATCTTTCATGTTGTTAACATTACCTTATTCAAAGTTTTTGTTTAAAAATAATGCTTTAAGGATTGGGTTTCAGTGATTTTGGTCTCATAACAATCAAAAATTTCGTGATATTTATTATTCTAGCATCAATATCCATTATCATTAGATAGATATCCAAGAATTACACCTTCCAAAACATTCTCATAAAAGTTCCCCATATTGGTGTCTTTGATTTTAATGATGAAATGACTCCAAAATAAATCAAAGTATCTAACTGTAGTATTCTTCTTATAACACATCTCTTTTGATGATAGATTTAAATTTCTTCTAAGAAAACATCAGTTTTCAATATGTTCATTACTACTAACTGGTTCCATTAAAAATAATTTTGATCTATAAAAATTAGTAGGAATAGTTTTCCTGATTTCTACAATTCCTGAGTTCCTTCATTCATAAACCCATAACATTTTGGTGTGAAGGGGATTCTATATTGATTTCTTATTCGATATTTTGGAAGATAAGATTCAAAAGGAATTCCAATTTATTCCTTCCCATTGTCAGCTCTCAATTTCTTGATGTGAAAACAAATCTCTATTTCAACTTATCCCCGGTACATCATCAATATATCAACTAAAAGTGAAATGTTCTTTCAAAATAACACTCTTTTCATTATTGTGAAATCATCAATGAATGTGATAAAATAAGAGTCCCCTTTTGTTGATTTTGGTCTCATAGGTCAACAAAAATCTTAATAAATTGACATTAGAGGCCTTATGGATTATGTGACAAGTCTCTTATGTTTTCCTGGAACCATTTTCCATTTGTGACTGGTTGCACTACCATTATAATTATTTCATCTTAACTAAGAAAAACCCCTAAGCATATTTTCATTAAAGTACATAGACAAATTCTTTTGCCTATATGGCCAAGCCATCTATTACATATATTTATCTTTTATTTCTCACAAACATAACAAGAATTACTTATGTATTAAATATGAAATAAATATCTAGTGGTTCTTTCTTCTATAATAAATATTTTCTTACCAAAAATTATCTTGATAAGACAACTATTTTTATTGTATATTTCCTCCTTCCCTTCATCGCATAATTGAGTGAAACTAGATAAGTTTTCTTTGAGCCCAAAAATAAATAAAACCTTCTATTAATTCAATCTAGATGGTTAAAATTCATCCAAACCAACTCCCATAATTTTTAATGACCTCTAATTTCTAATGATCATAGAACCTCCATCATGTTCACAAATATTTTTCAGAATCGTTGTGTCTCCGTTCATATTTGAAGAACATCCACAATAAATAATCTAGGTACTACCCATTTTTTGTCCTTTAAAGAAACATCCATAACCAATGATTTTTTTCTTAATTTTATATTGAATATTATCTTTTTTAAAAACATATATTTGTTGATAAGGATGAATTGTTGGACACTATTCAGTACAATTCCTTTACAGGTCAAATATTTCACACTTTTCCTCAAGTCCTCCAAACCTATTTTGGTTTGAAACCACATAAGAGCTGTCATTATTTTTTTTCTTTTGATAATTATTTCGATCCTCCTTTCTGAGAAACTCTCTATAAATCCTAGAACATTATGATTCATGGGGAGAGACTTGAGTTATAAACACACAATATCATTTTTTCCATAAGATCCACACCACCAGCAATAGCCCCTTAATTTTTATCTTCTCATAAACAATCGAATCTATCATTAAAAGTTATCTTGTGATTTTGAAATAGTACCTACATCATTTTTCATTGATTTTAAGGAAACTTGATTCTTCTATTCATTATATATCACCCCAATAAAGGAAAAATTATTTTTGTATTTTTTGCTACCAAATTTTCCAAATAAATTATCTTGAATATGCACTATTAGGTTGTTCAGATTTAATATTTTCATATATAATAAGTTGAGATTTTTCCTGATAATTAATACTAATTTTATGAGAATTATTATATTATTCAACCTTTCCTTAAATACGTTTGAAAAAATATTTATTCACCTTTCCATGAGTCTTCTCAGCCTTGAGGAATATTGAATCAGACTTTTTAAGATCTTTTTCCATAGTATCCATATTTTTCTCTGATACTATTATAATTCTTTTATGATCATCCAGTTTTACCTTTTTTGGTTTAATATCTACAATGTACTCATTTTAATTTTTATAAAACTCATCTAAAACCATCTCCATTTTTTCAACTTCCTTATTATGTTATTTAAGAGATTTCATGAGCCTAATGTTTCTTTCTAGACAAACTTTTAGTTATTTTTTCATCATGGGGATCATATAAACCACATTTCCTTCTTCTTCATTACTGGTAGAATATTTTGATTTTATTTTAATATTTTCAATAAAGTTAATGAATTTTTTTACATTAATACTCTAAATCATCATTTTTGGAAGAACTATATTGAACATATTTTCCCAAAATGCTCTATTTTTTAATCCAATATACTTTTTTTATTTTAGTAAGTTTACTATATCTTTTACCTAATTTTCCTTTTGACTTATACAGTGGTTTTTCTCCTTATTTTTCTTCTTCATATGATTATATATCTTCCTTATTCATTAGATAATCTTTAAAAATAATCTATAACACCATAAATAAAACATTTAATTAGGAGATTTCATTTTTACTTCCCATTTTTCCTTTTAATATTATTGGATATGAGAGAAAATATTTTCTTATTATCCATGTCACTTTCATCGTCTTCATAAAAATTAATTTGGGGTTTAATAATTTCTTCCTAATTGATGTTTATCTTTTTAATAACATTCAAATCCATTTCTTTTTTTTCCTTTTTCATGAAAACTATATCTTTTCTCATCACATAATTCAAGAGGGTACAATGAAATTCATTAAGAGAGATGTATTTGATTTCTTCAAGTGATAAAATATTTTTGTCAAATCTATTAGGAAAGATTCTCCTTAATTTTTTTGAACATAGATATGTAATTCTACTTTCAATAAATACACTAATATGTATAGTAATCACCTTTTACCTAAATAAATAGCCATAAATATTTTCATCCTTAATCATTATTACATAATCAAAATTTTCCATCCATATTTTTCATTTTTTATCTATGATTTGATGCTTCATTTATACATATGTTCTAGTTTTTCCTATATTTTCTTGGTTTTCTACAGTCCTATTACCTTATTATATACTTTTTCAGATAAATATTATGGTATATAATGTCTTTATTTATTTTAAACCTCAATATTTCTCTTGTCTATAAAATTCATGGAATTATCTTCTAACATTGATGTATATCCAACAGTGATAGAATCACTTACTCTGAGTCCTTGTGATAGAATATATGGAAACATTCAATTCTTCCACCCATAAAAATTATTACCATTTATATATATAACTCTTTTACTATTAAAGTAATTCTAAATCTCTAAATTGACTTAAAATGAGTAGAAAATTAAGGGATGATTTTTTTATATGATACCACTTATAGTGCCCCAGTCGATATCCACTAAGTAGGGGTGAATTAGTGGTAACTTTTAATGAATTAAAATTTTTAATTAAACTGCAATGGCTGGTTAAAGCCTCAACTTATCATTCTTTGAAGTCTCGATTCTCTCATGTGAAATTATATGAACACAATGAAATAAACATAATTAATTTTACATTTTTCACTAAAATCCTACTTCTTGATGTGATTGACAAATTTTTATTACATGTATTCTCATATAAAAATTAATTTATAGAGATTACAAGTTCTAAAGATATTGAAACAGTCATTGAAGGTTAAAACACACAACCTATAAAGGATAGATTATTTTTTTTATACTGAGTCACTCAGTTTTTTAATAGCCTCTTAAATCTTGATGGTGAATAATACTAAACTATTTAATGGATATTAATTTAGTTTCAAGATTTTCAGTATCTTCCTCTTGTATGTGACTAAGAACGATTCATGTGATCTATCATACTTCACATACATATTTCAAATTAAATTAATTTTATCATGATATGTCTTCCATTAGTTAGAATAGTCATTGTAAGGCTTTTCTCTTTACTTTGTGTAAATAGTTTACATGATATCTCATGGGATTCTTGTACATTCTTCGAAAGACCAGCACACATTTTGTGGGTTCCTTCAGGTGACATGAGTTTCTTTTTGGGTTCCTTAAATATACCTTTTATCAATAAAGGGGTTCCATTCATAATGGATTTGTGAGATATCCTTTGTGTGACACAGGTTTTCCGCGAGTTCATATCAAGTGTCTTGTAATACGAAAATAGTGATTCTCATGATGACTACTATGTTATAGTGGTTGTGTCTATGGGTTGAATCCCAAAAGTATTCATGAGATTAAAAGACTCAAAAGATAAACCTTTTCATAACAATATTAGTTTTATGATTCTCCTTCACTTGATCGAATCCTGTGAGCTTCATCTATTTTGAGAGTTTCTCTCAATTTTTTCAAAATCAAATATCTTCCACTCTGGATTAATATGTAGTTTTTATAAGGATGGTTCACACCGACTATCTCAAAAAAAATATGGTGAGAAAATGACTCCTTAAAACTCCTATAGATCTTTGGGTATCATTAATGCTAAATTTCTTAACATATTTGAGAATTGTATAACTCTGAAGAGATCACCCAATTAACATGATTACTTCACATGATCACTTCATTGATCATGGGACATCGCTATTTATTAACAATTGGTAATATGGTGGATTATCACTTGAAATTAATTTTAAATTAATATGATACTACCATATTATTCTCATGATAATATGTTTAAAATATTATAGAAATATATGATTGAAATTACATTCTTCTTCATGTGATAACATCTCAAAACTGCATGATCAATTCATCTAATCCAAATAAGATTATGTTATTACATTGATGACTATCATTTTTTCATGTGGAAATCTCATTTGATATTACTACTTATTTTGATGGATTCTTACGATATTAGTATGGTTCAAATATTCAATATGTGTGGATGATGAATAAAAATGCATTACTTCAGTTTGATGAAACTTGTCATGATCTTTGGATAAGACGAGTGAAGATGTAAAGTTATCTAAATATTTCAAATAAAATATACAATCGACAAAGGTTATAGAAAATAAACATATTTGAATATTCATTGTGCAGGATGGAAGAGACAGTGGAGGTCACTCAGAACATGTACCTCAGGGTATTTCCATCATTTTAATGATTAAAGAATAGTATTTGTTGCTCATGTATCCCACATTGGAATTGTTCTCCTCTGTTCCTTAGGAATGTTATTCAATCCTCACGGATACACAATTTGAGCTAGATATGGTAAATCATCACCCATTACACCTTACACAACATTCTACAAAGTCCACTCCTCACCTATGCTAACCAATTGACACTATGTAGGCCCAATGCATCTTATCCATGTGTGCCTCATACAGCGGAATTCCACTAGGCCAATACACAACCATGTTGGGCTATAATCCCAAATCTGTCTCTATAAGGCCTCATTGTTAAGCTATCCCTGGAGTTTGACCTTTATTCCTTTAACTATGGTTGAGGTTTATCCCTATGGGGCTTGTGGTTGGCCCAAATTTTTATATGATGCCAACAAATAATCAAATATTTACAAGTATATAAAATATTAAAAAAAATCATTTCAAAAATAATATTCCAAGATAAATCTTAGTCTTATTCATATAAAATAGAAATAAAATTTTCATGGCATCCTTAAAAGTAATATTCAGGTAATTTCCTAGAATTTAAATCTTCTTCTTTATCTTTTAGTTGAAAATTTTTCATTATTAACACAAGTATTTATAACTAAACATAGCTTCAACAACCATTAAATTAAACATGGAAAATTGATCGAGCATTAATTTCAACTCTATAAAGTGAATCTATAAGAATTTTCCATGAATCACCACTTAATTCAAAATTAGAAAAAACATATTTTCACATCATTGATAATAAATACAAGATTTGGACAAAAAAGTCCATTACCTCTCTAAAATCAATCTTCACGATTTCAAGAGATCCTTGAAAAGTAATAAAAATCATGCACATTCTAAGTGACAACCCATTGTTCCATAAACATTAACCCCCTGTATAGTTATCCACATAATTATAAAAATATTATAATGATTGTACACTAGGTTTTTCTTCTATAAAATCCACGGTCCACCCCCCCCCCCCCCCCCACTCCAACTCATAGAAACTCTAAGGACAAATGAATAAAAAATAAATTTGAAATAAAACATACTAATAGCATTGTTGGTATCAAAATAATACATAATATCATTTCATAAAAATAAAAAATTTACATAGAGAGTGGAATAAAAAGTTCAGAATGATCATAATCCATAAAATATTAGTTAAAGAATCCCCATTAAGAGATTCATTATATGTTAGGCTTGGTAAGACTATGTGTGTACCTGCTTCGGGCTGGGGTTCACAACCCACATTCCCTCTATTGGGTTTGGATAATCTATCATGTACCCATTGATCTCATAAAACACCAATCATTACCCAATTAACTTCAGATATATAATATACCCAACATCGCATAATCATAATCCAATCATATATATTCCACAATATCATGAAAACATTTATCATTTAACTATGGCTTGAACCACAGAAAAAAATGGGTTTCATAGATATTTAATCTGTTCAATTATAAAACATCTAATGAATGAATAAATATTTTATCATTTGAGCATATACCTAGTGTATAAAAATAAACATCAATTAATTTTTTTCATAGATTAAAACATCTTTAAAATATCATTGGGAAATTTTTTAGGGGAAATACACATTTCATTTTGAAGTCACCCATTCAAAATCATAAAAATTACATAATATTTTAAAAATAAATTCATTTAAAATAATAATTGAAACTTATAAAGTTTCCTTCAAGAAAAATAATATTCATGATAGGTAAATGTTTTTCCTGTGGTAAATGTTAAAAAATAATTTTGTTCACACCTTTCATAGGAATACATTATTCAAAAAATAAAAAGAAGATTGCTTTTAAAGATATATATAGAAATTAAAAAATAGATAAAATGATTTTATTCAATCATTTTAGAATATTAAAAACATTATTGGAATAATTTTAAGTAAAATATGTATATAGAAGAAAAATATTCACAATATAATTAGGAAAAAAATGTTAGTTTTCTTTAAAACATTATTTATGAATTTTGATTACATATAGAGAGAAAAATGAAAGGAAAACATATAATTTATATAAATAACTATATTAGAATAAAATAAATAAACATTTTTAGAGATATATCATATAATTTATTCATTTTATGTTTAATCACAAAAAATCCCAGTACAAAGTGAGATTGTAACATTAAACCCTAACATCATGCCTCAATTGCTTCATAAGTTCTTTTAACCATTTATATAATAGAGTTAAATTTTTTATAAATATAACCCATATCCATATTCATGCTTTTAATATCACACATGGTTTACTAATAACATATAATTTCATGTTCATTAATAATAATTCATCATCATAATCATTTCAGGTGTCATCTACTTCATTTTTTTTCATTCGTCGATGTGGGGGTTACGGTCCTTGTATATTGATCATTGTTCAATTATATGAAGAATTTTAATAATGATGTAAATATCGTATATATACATATATATTATATACATGTTTATAAACATCCAAAAGAGGAATATATTGATAAATTAATTACATCATTTCATGGAAATGGTAGTTCAAACGTATGCATGAATGATGTTTTCATTTTATAACCAAATGGAGAGAAATATAAATAATTTTTTATTATTTAACAATCATAATTATATCATAAATATCTTATATATTTATTAAATCAATAATTATATCTATCAATGTGGTTTTTTGATGGAAAATAAATCATATCACTACATGGAGTCTATAGTCTACAGGTACACATGAGTGATACATGCATTTTCCATTTGATGGAAAGTATGTAGAAAATGGTGATATTATAATGTTAATAACATATCAATGTTTGTATGATAATATATTAATTATTTTTTGTTAGATACAATATATTTAGATAATATATAATAATAAATGAACTTTTAACGATACTAGTATGGTGATTACCTATTCTTTAAGAGACCTCTCATAACTTACACATAAACCTTCTTATGATGGTCTTAGGTTAAGAAATAAAGTTCTAGGAATGTGTGGAAGGAATATAGGAAGTTTTATTTATGAATTTAAAAAGATAAAATTGTCATATTTTTTGAATAATTCATGATAATAGACTCCCTTTTATAATTTTTGGAAGGTAAACACATGAAGCTATGTGAAATATTTAAACAATATCAAGTAAATTTACTCTGAAATAGGAATAAAATGGACAAGAAATAGAATTTATGAGGATAAAATGTTAAAATTTATTTCAAAAATAATATTTATAATGTTTATGTGGAATTTTTACCCTTATCTCTTAGTTTAACCCCCTTTATTACTCGATTTTAACCCTAAACATGGTAAAAATATATTATTTATACCATTCATTATGGAAAAAATGAGAGTTGAATCATTAAAAAATTATAAATGATGATTCAAAATATGGAACAAATTTCATCATATTAAATTTATATAAGGGGTTGAAATATACTTTAAAATAATTGTGCAAAATCCAATGAAAACTGTTTTTAGAAAAATTCATTTATAGGTACAAATTTTTATTTTCATTCATTACTTTCCTTGAAAAACTATTAGATTAATTTAAAAATAAATTATTTAATATATAATATAAATATATAATTATAATCATTAATAAATACTGACTTTTTTAATTTATTAAAATAAAAACACATTTTGCAAATAAAAATAGTTTTCTAAAAAATAACTCAGGTTACCATCAAATAATTTTATACTCATTCCTAACCATTAAATAGATAATTTACAAATAATTATTCAAAAATTTACAATAAATTTCATTAAAATAAATTTTTAATAGTTATCACTCTTTTTTTATATAAAAATTCATAAAACCTAGAAAAATAAATTTTTTCATCAAAATACATTTTCTAATCATAAAATGATTTCATTAAAATTTTATTATTATTTTTAGAAATAAATATTTAAATTTTAAATAAATAAAACAATTATATACATATATATATATCAATATTTATTTAATATTTGTCATAACCACCAATCCAAAGGCTATTTTTTAAATTCCAAAATATATTATTTTTCATTTAGACTTTGAGTTGTGCGTTAAAAAAGCTATCGAGTACAATAAATTTAATTCAAATGAAGTGAATTTAAAATATGGATGTTACATTCTACACCCTATAAAATGAAATCCACCCTCAATATTTCTTTTGTTTGATATAATAAAATGAGGAAACTTCTTCTTCATGGAATCCTCGTGTTCAAAAGTATCTTCCTCAAATTTCTGGTTCCTCTAAAGAATTTAAAGAATGTTAGTAGTGTACTTCTATATCAATTTATCTCTATAATCATTGATTTATACTAGTTTCACTTCATAATAAATATAATTTCCAACATTAAAACATCTATGTTTGGTGAAAATGAAGGATAAAGAATACACTTTCTCAAAATAGATATATGGAACATATCATAAAGTTGAGAGAGAATCAGTGGAAGTGCCAAGCGATAATAAACTATCCCAATTATATAAATAATTATTAAAGTGATTATATATATAGTGATTATCTTCCCCTCACTTAAAATTTTTATAATTTTCTTTTAGGTATATATCCTTATGAATTCATTATCACTCACATTGGACTCAAAATTATGATGATGATTGTCAAGAAACCATTTATATTCACGATGAGCTACCGTGATCTGATGTTTAATAACTCTAACCTTCTTTACAATTTTCTCTTCCATATTAGTTTCCCATAGCTTTCGGTCTTTAACTTTTTATCAACATGATAGAGTTCTAAACATATTTCTGTAGAGGGATTCATAATTATCCATAAAAATGAATGAGTGAAATCTATTGTTGTAAGATAATTAAATTATAGGATGGTGTTGATACCAACCACCTATGAGATATATGGAACAATATCTTAGTATATCCTATATGGTTTGAATGGTTCTATAAAATTTTCCATCTATCTTAGGGTGATAGGTTGTACTGAATAACAACACTATATCTAGATATTATTAAATAATTCTACAAAATATTATGTTAAAATTCATATCACTATCAGATATATATAATGTGGTTCTCTCTAAAAACATTATCACTTCCTAAATGTATATATCATCTTGTCAATAAAATAGAAATATTGTGTTATTGTAGTGACATGTGTTGGATTCAAACGGATATAGACTACAAACTAAATAACCTAATTCCATTTATAAGTATTGGGGGTCCAATAATAAAATCGATTGTTTTGTTTTCCCACTTCCATACAGGTATAGGTAATGATTGTAACATCCCATTATAAATTTCTCACTCAACCAAAACATTTTGGAATACAAAGCATTGAGATACATAAAACGCAAGATACCAATTCATTTTATAAACCTATAAATCTGATTTAGGGTCTTTATACATCTTCATACTTACAATACAAAGAGATAATAATGATCCATTAGCATCATCCAATAGATACATATTCAAATATATTATAATCTATGGGCATACTCTATTCATTAACTATATTATTTCATCATAATAGTGCATTTATCACTTTATTTCATAGCTCAACATCTTCCTTATGTGACTTTTTAATCTTTACATGGATAGATGAATGAACACACATTAGAAAAAATATAATATTTCTCACCATACCTAAAAATTTAATGGTATATCCTTTAAAAATCCATAAATATTTGATCCTTTGTGATCATATTCGTAGATAAGTCAGCATGATCATTTTATCCCAAAGAATCAGCCACCTTGTTCATCTTCCCAATGTGGTAATGTGTTGAACAATCATAATCTTTAATCATCTCTATCAATATTCTCTAGCATATATTTCACTCAATATTAGTGAATATATAATTTAAACATTTATATCAAGTTTATATATATCAAACATTTCTCAATAAATATAATCCCTTCATTTGTTTACTCAAAATATTACAAAAACTAACTCCACAATAATAATTAGGTAATTTTTATCATGATATTTAAATCAATAAGAGGTATAAGATCCCACCATAAAATTATACATAAGGAAATATCCTCGTATATTCTTAGATTCATAAATGTGGATCAAAATACCCTTTCCACTATATGTTAGTGTGAGTATAGGTGAAATTATTAACCTTCTATTAAGATCCTTAATATTTTCTTCACATTCTTCATTCCAAGGGAACTTTACTCCATTCTGTGTTACCTTGGTGAGTGGTTTAGATAGTAATGAGAAATTATTGATAATGCATTGATAATTTCTATCCAATCCATGAAAACTATAGTTCTCAATCATAGTATTTGGTCAATACATATGTTCATTGACTTTTTTATTATATGGATCTTCTTATATAATATTGTTCTTGATCACATATCTCAAGAAAAATTCTTTTTAAAACAAAAAATAAAACTTTCATGATTCGACATTTTTTTCTCCTTTATCAAGGTATTCTAAAAAATTCTCAAGTGATCTTTATGATATTCATTGAACATAATGTATATATGAATATCATCTCTAAAAAATACCACAAACTAATCAAGGTCATCTCTAAATACTTCATTCATTAAATCCATTAAGATTTTAGGGGTACTAGTAAGTCCAAATGGACTAACTAAAAATTCATAATTTCCATACCTTATATGAAAGTTTGTTTTAGGTATGCCTAAATATTTAGCCATTAATTGATAGTATCAAAAATGAATGTCATTAATTGAGAAGTACTAGGCTCTATATAATTGATCAATCCAATCACCAATATGGGAAGAGGATACATATTCTTGATCATGATCATTTTAAGGTCTTAATAATCAATAAAAAGTTACATTGATATATCTTTGTTTTTAATGAAAATAACTATTACACCCCATGGTTAAGAACAAGATAGGATAAATCCCTTATTTATATTTTATGATATTTTCATCATTAGTTACTACAAATCAATCAGATCCATTCTATATAGAGTCAATAGAATAAATGTAGTGCTAGGTATGAGTTATATTGAAAATAAATCTTCTTAATTCATATTAAGACTATGAAAATACTCACTAATGACGTTATTAAACTCACATAAAATAGGAATAACTTCAATTTTGAGTTTCTCCCCAACCATTTGAGATAAATATCCATTATTAATTGGTAGTAAGACCAATAAAATTTGAAAAATCTCCATCTTAAGTTCATGTTTATCTTCTCACAAATATAAGGTTATAGGTTGATTGGGAACGTTAAATTTGATTTCCATATTATAGTAAGTTAAGATGGATCTATATATAGAGAGCTAAACAATTATCAAAATTACATAAAATTGCACTTAAGAAAGAATAATAACATTTTCATAGGTTATATTCTTACAAACATTAACAGGAAATCCCCAAATATAAAGTGTAGGATAAGTCTTCCTTAACCATCATGATCTACTTCAAACATTGACATAGCATATTCCCTTCCATGATAGAGTTTTCTCATGGATTAGGGTATTGATGTAGATAATTCCAATGTTCCCCACACATAAGAAACAAAACAAAAATTGGTACCATAAGATGAACTTAATTTTCTTTCAATGAACTCTTCATTTTTTATTGTAAATTTATTTCTCTATACCCTTATTATCTATACACAAAACAAATTCCCATTCCATTGATAAATTTACAAGTAATTTTAATCCCACATTCTTGATGTTTAGTATGTTTAATATTCTTCCCTCCATGGAATTTATCACCTAAGAATTCCATAATCACCATTTTTCTTTTTTTTAGTTAATTTATAAACTCACTTGTTATTAAGTTGTTAATCATAATTCCAGATTGTTAATTGGGTATTATGCCAAGGTTTTTCATTCTAGTCACCATAACATTAAGCATCATAGAAATATAATCATTTCCTTGATTCTTGCATTCAACATTAATGTGATTCCTCGTGATTCTATCTATTAATTAAAACCAAAAAACATGGAGTCAGAAAAAATAAACCTAGTGATTAATCAAATAATCAAGAAAAATAATTTAAAGAATAATAGAGAAAAATATATTTGAGAAAAACCTTTTAAACTATTCATGGAATATTTAAGGAAAATAAAATTCATGATAGTGATAAATTTCTTTCATGTGGTAAACATTGAAACAAAAATTATACTCTCATAATTGGTAGAAAATAAATAATCTGGAAAATAAAAAGAAGATTCGTTTTAATCCATTTCATAAAAATTCAAATATGGTTAAATAATTCACTAATAAATCTCTATATAATATAAAAAACATTAGAGAATAAGTTCTAAAGAAAATATAAACACTTAATAAAAATATTCCCAACCAAACAGAAAAAAATATAACAGTTTTTCTTACAAAAAAATATTTTCAAATTTTGAGTATATTGAGAGAGGAAAATGAAAGGAAGACTCCTAATTTATATAAATAACAAAAATAGTATAAAAGAAAAAGTATTTGGGATTGCTAGATCATTTTATTTTAGTGTAATAAATTTAATCATAATTTTTTTTTAAAGTTTGATTGTAATAGAAAACTCGTATCTAAGGTCTAACTTTCTTCCTAACTGATTTTAACCACATGCTTAATAATTTAAAATTTAATATAATTCAATATCAGAATCGAAGTCATACATATAATACCATACATTATTTACTTATAATAATTTTCATACCAAAATAATATTCATGCTTATAAATTTAAATCCCTTTTTAGATGGGTTTTTGAATCACCCATTTAATAAAAATATTTGTTTGTCATCATCATTTAGAGTGTTAACGACCTCATTCGTCATGTATATTTTGATTTAGCAGTTATGATCCTTGGATATTAGTATGGGTTCCATTATCTATTTAATTTAAATAATGATTTCATTATCATATAATTTGACTATATACGTACTAAAATCCATCCAAAAAAGGAAAATGTATGAAAATAAATTATAATGTTTTCTAAAGACGGTAGTCCATACATACACATGAACACTACTTTCATTTTCTAAATAAAAAATGGGAAGAGTGATAAATAATATTTTATCATTATATAATCATAATTATGTAATATATATCCTATATATTTATTAAATCCATTATTATATCCATCATTTTGATATAGTGATGGAAGATTAATCATATCGCTGCATGGAGGCAGTAGTCCACAGAGACACATGAGAAATACTTTCATTTCTCATATGATGGAAAGGATATATAAAATGGATTTAGAATAACAATAATAAAATATTAATATATTTTTTATACTAGATTCATTTTTTTAGGTTTGTATTCAATATATTTAGTTGGAGTAATAGAAGAAATAAAATCTAAATGAGACAATTAAGAATATTACATCTTATTTTAGAGGCATCCTTTGGCTTCTACCTTGATCCATTTTCGGATGATACTAGGGTAATAACACAAAATATTTTACATGGTTAAGGAATATTTAAATGCTTTATAGTTGTAATTTTCTAAGACAGAGGGATCCAATTGTGTGAATAAGGGAGGACAAGAGGTTCCCTTTAATAAGTGAGGGGAGAGACAATGATTTAATATATATAATGTCACATTATCATGAAATAAGAATAAAATGGAAAATAAATAAAATTGAAAATAATTTAACGTCTAAATATCTTCAACCCATAATATTTAGATCAGTTCAAGGGGCATTTTTACCCTTATCAATTAGTTTATCCCTCTTTATTAATCCATTATAACCCTAATCATGGTAACATATTTTTATTATTTTAACTATAAATAATGATCAAAAGGAAAAATAAAAACCATAAATAATTTAAAAATTATGATTAAAAATATGAAATTAATTTTAAAATTCGAATTTATATAAGTGGAACTAATTAAAATTAAAATAAATTTGAAAAAAACAACGAAAATCAATTTTTGAATACTACATTTTTAAACATAAAACTGGATTTATTTTCATTCTATGCCCTGTAAAAACTATTAGATGAATGTAAAAATATTTTATTGAATATTTAATCTACATATTACATTATAATAATTAATAAGTAGTTATTTAATTAGTTTACTATGATAAACACTTGTTGTATACATAAAAATATTATTCTAAAAAATAACACTTTTAAAATATAATGATTATTTATTAGGAATTAATCAATGTATTTTAATTAAGGAAATGAATTTCATATATATATATATATAATTATATGGTTAATCCTATTCATAACTGCCAATCCAATGGCTAGGTTATATAGGTCATAATATATCAAGGTTAATATAGACATGAGATTGTGTTTAAAGAGAAATATTGAATACTACAAATTTCTTCAAAGGAATGGATATCAAATATCAAGCTATAACAGAGTACGCATGCTACAATTAGTTGATAGAGTACTCCATTTACCATGTAGATATATAAAAATAATATCATGATATATTATATATATTAGAGGAAAGGGAATGTGTGTGTAAATTGTTTAAATAAACCAAGTAAGTGTCAAGTATATGGTAGGATGGGGTATCTATGATGGTATTATTAGAACGAAAATAGGATGTTATTGGAATTTATTTAGTATCCTTATTTTTATTTATGTCATAAATATATATATTTTAAGATATTAATCATCTTTTATAAACACCTTTTTAAAAATATATATATATATATTTCATGCACTTTATGCCTAAAGATGTTATGATTCATTGGGAAAATAAGTCAATAATAATTCCTTCAGATAAGCTAAGATATAGTTATGACCATACAATATAGAAGATCAGGTGTTAGAGTTTTGATCAAATTAGTGAATGGATAATCCAATAGTGGGAATCATCTAACTATATTTTTATTTAGAGGACTTTATATTAGGAATATAGTGTTCAAAATCTAGTTTTGTGATAATGTCGACCATAGCTGGTTGGATGATGAAATCTATACCTATTCTAGAATATATGTAAGAAAAGTCATCTATAATTGAAAATAAACCCCATATTAAATGATACATCTATATTGGTTAGTTTGGTGAGTGATTTAGGAGCTGATATGTGTTATTATTTATAAAATGAGATGAGTGGATATTGTGGATTTCCATGTAATTGTTTGGGTTCATGAAACATCTTTTTACTAAAATTTATCATCATAGTAATCCTATGTCCATTTCTAGTAATTCAATATACAGGTGAACTAAATCATGATTTTTATGATCAATTAAGTATAATGTGGAAGATTTATTATGGATACATAATTCAAACAATCTGTTGTGTGTAATTAGGATCAGGTATGGAGTTTTTGGTAAAAACCTAGTTTGGATTGATCAGGTTCATGAGTAATAAAATAATAACTAATCCAAAATTAGAAATTAATAGTGAAATTAGATTGTAATTTATGAATTTATATTAATAAGGACATCATGGATACCTTTTATATATGAGTAGACCTGTGGTGGGGGTATTATAACAACACACATTATTATGATTTAGTAAATTTTGAGGGATTTTGAATATTTATGAATTTAGAGTAAGACTTTTTTTATGATTCTAATTAATATTTAGTTTTGGGGGATTATATTACTCTAAGATGTGTTTTTACTTATTTTTAGGTGTTTTAGTGGAATTTTGAGGTCTTTTAGAATTTTATATGTGGTGGTGAAGTCTATTGAATTGCATTAGATTGCAATAGGTACTTAGTAGTGCTCCACCAAGAACATTGTGTGGTAGATAGGGGATAAGGAATATCTAGAAGGCCATTGAGAACCTTATATCCATCCAATGTGTATCTAGTGGCATTTTAAACTAAATTTTTTAAAAAAATATTTATTTATTTTTTAAACAAAAAATAAACCAAACCCCCTCATTATCCACTAAACCCATGACCCCAACCCCTCTCTAGTCTATCATCCACCCCCATATCCACATTCATGACCTCTTGGACTATCATTTCTTGTTATATTGAGGCATTATATAATATAGAAGGGTTTATTAGTGATTATATGGTAATACCAAGGTTTCTTATAATTTTTTTAGTTTCTCAATGTTGTTCAAGTGAAAACTTTATTTTATAGACTATTTGATAGATTTATCATTTTTAAATGAACAATGATGATTCTGTCATGATATTAGATTATTTAGCTCCTTAAAGGTCAAGATAAGAAGTAACACGAATATTTGTTGATATATATGTGTGTATTTGTGTTTGTTTAATGCAAGTGCACATATAGTTTGGGTTTAGAAACTCTGTGTAGGGAGTAAGTGAGTTCCAAATTGTGTAATTGGATGAACTAAAATCCTTTAAGAGTGAATTTCGCACTCCATGGGATTTTTTTTTTGATTTTATAGATTTTTAAAAACTATTTCACTTATGAGTAAGTCCTCTAGTTTTATATTGAAAACCTCTAAGTTTAATTTAATAATATAATAAAACATAACTGGATTATGATGAGAATAAATGAGTTAGTAAATAGGATGTTAAGATATTGGTCTAGGGATGATTTTTTTAGTTATAATATATCATTGGGAATTATATTAAAATTTATATGGGTATAACCTTTGAGCATTGGAACTCCCTTGAATATTATTATAATGAAGGGAATGGTAATAATAAATCTTAATAAACATTGATCCATAAAAATTTCCTATTTTTATGTTGCTTACTGTTTTTAAAGTTTGTAATAAATAATATTTCATGTTCCTAGTGTCAACATGGAAGGGTAAAGTAATAAATGTGTTATAATGATAATAAATATCTTATTATGAGAGGAATTTTGTTACGATCAGTTGGGACCTCTAACGCAAATCCATATGAGGCTTGGTTCATATAAATAAGCATGATACCTATAGGTATATTGACGTACGAGTTATGTTGGGTTACCACTATATGTGTAGGGTATGCTGAGAGATTTTATTGGATTTGATAGCCCATAGATAATATTATTAGTAGGTAAATCAAATTGGGTTATCTTTTAGCTATGAATACATACTTTTTTCATTATAAGGAGTAGGAAAACAAAATTTTTCCACTTTAAAATTATTATAGAATGTTTTTTAGGAATTAGTCATATGGAAAAAAGAATATGTGAGTTAGCTTGATCATTCAATGGATTTTTTCCCATTTATGGGTAGATAAAATTTATATAGACAATTAAACTAGTTGAATTGATATTTCTATATATTTTATAAACTATCATCATTAGGATCAGCTAGGTTTATCTGTTAGATATAGGTTGTGTTTTGGGTAAATTACTGTAGCGATAGGGGTTGGGATAGATTATTCTTGGGTCACATATGGGATCACAACTACCATAGTTCTATATCGGGAATTAATAATAGATAATAACATGTATATGATCTCTATATGTTATTCATTTTTTTCTCTAGACAACATTAATATTGCATCAAATTATGATGGGTCCTAGAGACTTGGAAATTATGGTTCCATATTATGTAACCAAAGACATAATTATTTCAGAGATCTAGGAAGAAAAAAATGAGTGATATTATCTGTAGTTTCTTTGTTATAATTAAAATAATATGTGATAAAAATTTCACTAATGAATTACCTATATGATTAAGATTTGATAGATTGATTTTTACTATGGTACCATTTGACTCCATAGAATTTATATATTTTTATATGTGATCCATAAATGGAATTGTCCAAATATGGTGGGGTCAAGTGTAATTGTGTCTTAGTTAACACTCAATGACTAAGTGAAATTTATTGAATGTTATCTATTAATAATTTATTTATAATTTTTTATATACATACATTGGATATTGGTGTGTAATTAAGGGTCCCTATTTGTTCTTTCCAACTAATCCTTTTACCCATGACCTATATGGTAACCTTGGTGTTCATGAAGAATTATATGTATGGTTTTGAAATAGTTGGTTGTATAAGATTTTCGGCTAGAGTAACTTTAGGGTGTTAGTAGGTATCCCCAACAAGGGATTTAAATTTGTGTATTTACGTATCCACTAGTATTTTTTCTTCTTTATTCAATACTTCATTATCCCTATGGTTAATCCTTCTGATGTATTTGTGAATGATCATAATCATTAATTTTTTACAACATGTTGATATAAATTTATTGCTGATGGTTATCTCTTAGACATAAAACTTTAAACTTGAGATAATTTTATCTAGTTAATTATTATTTATTTAATATAATAAGTTGTGATATTGATGTTATAGTTTCAAAAAATTATGGTATAATCTCTTAGAATAGGTTTTTAGCCTCTAGTGCATGGGTAATAACACATGAGGTCTTATGGAACTCTTGAGTTGTCCACTATTCAGGCTGGCCCAAGATAGGGAGTTACACAAAACTAGTAAGTTAAACCATAGATAAAAATTTATAGAGAGTTTATAAGAATAAAAGTATCAAACAAAATGAGTCCTTATATATGGCATAATAAATATTTGATGCATACTACTAGATAATAAATCAATGAATTCCGCATTTAAAATTTGAGATATAAGGAAGACTAGTGGTTTTACAAACATAGCGCTAAGAATGGTGTAAAGGATAAATATGATATATTGGTATAAAAAAATAAAAAAAAATTAAACACTAATAATGGAATAATAGTAGAAATAGGTGAATTTCATATATATAAATACACCATTAAATATTTATAATTCATTTAAGAAATCATTTATTATAGAGAGAAATTCATTGTCAATTTTTATTGCTTTAGATATATGTATTACGAAAATGGATTTACCCATTTAAACATACATTAATTTAA
Organism: Viscum album; assembly: GCA_963277665.1. Taxonomy (NCBI): domain Eukaryota; kingdom Viridiplantae; phylum Streptophyta; class Magnoliopsida; order Santalales; family Viscaceae; genus Viscum; species Viscum album. Next base: position 92,926 of record CAUJRU010001491.1, on the reverse strand, counting down.
AATTTCATGAATTTGGTTTCTAGAAACATAGGTTTTATTAACACATTTTATGAAATCAAAATAACATATTTTTACTTTCATAATGATCCATTTTCTAAATGAAAGTTTTTTTAAACATAATTTTATACTCAATAATTTATTAAAAAATTATAATAACACATAAGGAATTAGAATTTTGATTGAAACTCAATTTCATGTTAACTTATTTTTAATGAAAATACAATTAGGGTCTATGAAAATAATTTATAGTTATGAAAACCAAGGTTATTCCCAATACATTACTAAAACAATTATATTTATGAGATTAATGTTTGGTTTTAATTAAAAAACATAACACTTATTTTAAATAATTGTGACTTATTTTACATAATTCAATTATTTTCAACAATTTATTACTCACTAATTAAGGATACATAATATCATAATATAAGTACCAGTAGTTATCCTATTTTTTATCCCAAACCAAATAATGTAGCTAAAATACTTATTAATTTTCCTAAAATTTCTTCTATAACACAAGGAAAAATACAAAATAATTGTTGTTCAACCCTTTATCCTATTTTATAAATTGAAACCTAAAAAATTAATCATTAACTTTCCTTATTAAATTAGATAATCAAACAAGAATATATTTAATAATCCATGCATAAAACATGGAAATATTTTCTTATCAAATTAAAAATCTATACTATCATTTCCTTAGCTCATGGAATATTTAATCTTCAATAATTTATATAATAAAGATATTTATATAAAATATGAATGAAATAATCAATTCAATAATTTTTATCCAATGTTAGATTAAATTTTCCATCATTTACATGTTATATATAAACATTTTAATCAGAAGAACAATTATTTAATAACCAAAAAAATTCTTTAAATGTATATAGAGTTTTATTGAAAATTTTAATTTAATTAAATAAGTATGTCCTTAATAAATCCACTTGATGATTTCAAGAATTTATTTTAAAATTTATTATTATTTTTTAGAAATTAATGTAAAACAAAACTCGATTATAGCTCATTCAAAAAGAAATATAGGGTTGAGACTAGCTATTTGTTTAATATATTGATATTATCATGAATAACTAGAGATCCCAATACATAATTTTATAATAATATAACCTAAAATCATAAAAAAAATAAAATTATTACAATATTATAATTAAATTAGCTAATAATTATTCAAAACTATTTCAGACAACATATTAATAACTCTTGATACATAGATATAAAAATTCAAAATTATAGCATCACGATAGATATATAAAAAATGATTTAACACTAATGGGATTTATTGTAAACATATATACATAAATTAATGACCAAATTTTCTCTAGTCAAGTATATAATTAACTAGAGAAATGAAACATTAATAATATATAACTTTAATAACAGGAATCTATCATTGGACATATCTCTCAACCATGTATTTATCCACTCCTTCTAGATCACTTGTAAAAACTTCTACGTAAATTTATAGAATAAGGGTATTCACATACATTAGGGTTCCTACGTAGGGTATGTGTATCGAATATATTTTTATTGGTTTTATCATTTAAAATTTCTATGTATATATCTAATTTTATCCTTGAAGTCAGCATAGAGTTTGGGTGTCTTGGGACTCCAAAAATAAAATATTGATAATATTGATATATTTTAATGCACACATTATCATCATTTAGTTCTAATTGGTTTTTCTATTTTTTTGTACCTCTAATGAGAAATATGAGACCATGGTGGATTTTGAAATGTGGTTTTTACCCTATGTGTGACTTAAGGTTGATCAATTTTAGACGTTCGGAGGGAGGTGTTCATTGGTGAGTACATATAATCCAAATAAATAATTGATTTTTTATTTTATTTTAATTGAACAAAATATAATCCTCTATAAATATTCTATTATGGAAAATTTCCAAGGTTAGTTGGATAACCATGGTATGATTTGGGATGAGGAAAATAGGAATTATTTCTTGAAAAATATTGATCGAGTAACCAATAAATATAAAATAAAGGTTGATCTATAGGTAGAGAACATAATAGATCATCTTTATAATTATAGAACACATTATTCACCAATGATAAATCATTTTTCAAGGTAAGTCGCGTTATTTTTTAGTTTCCCTCCATTTTTGTTTAATCAATCATGGATTATTCTATCTTCTTTTATTTCTCATATATGTCATTCTCACATGAACCCATTAAAATAAATTTAGTTGTTAATTACATTTTATTTTTTTATGCCATGATTCACCCATTTATATCCTTATTTATGGAATTTTTGCCCAAGAATTCTTGGACAATTAAGTATTCTATTTTATCTTGTGAATTTGTCCCTACTATTCATTTCATTCTAATTCACTAGACCATAGGGTCATGATTTCACATTTCTGTGGTGGGTTCAAGAATGATAGAATCCCGAGATTCATGGTAGTTTTGTGAAAGAAAAAATGGATGGTTATTCTTCACTCGATCGGGATGGAATGTAGGTGATGCTTCATGATCATGGATTCAAAGCAGTGATGGGAAACAAGAGATGAATAATACATGTGGTGTCTCATTATTTATTGATCAAATTCTGATTTCTGACCACCATAGGCCATGAATATATTTTCAGAGGTGTTACCCTTCAATTTTGAGTAGTAAAATGGCGGATTTCAAATATTTGAATTTGGTTCAATATCCACATGAAGAGGCTGTGTTTTTTATGAAAAATGTGATTTCTCCAAATTTACTATGAAGAACATACCTCATTTAGTAACATAGATATAGTGGGTAAGTTTTCAAAAGAATAAAATATCATACACTATGTGGACTCACTACATTCCATGTGATTCTGGGTTAGTAACATGGTGTGTAATCCGGGAGTATGAAATCATAGAAATGGACAAACATATGAGTATATCCAGAGTACATGAGCATAGTTATGTATAGGTACATGGTTAGGATACCCAGACACATCACTGTATATAGAAATGGGCCAATGTAAACAGCCTTAACCAGAAGAGAATGAGAAGTGACTTAGTGGAAGATACCCACCATGTAGTGTTACATGGATTCCCAAGCCATTTATAGGGTAGAATAAGGCTAGAAAGTAGGGCAAGTTCAGACACTATGTATACCTTGAACACACCTTTTATTCCCCCTTTATTGTTATTTTATCATATATCATTCTTTGGGACTCAAAATTCAGCATGTAAGTATCCTATGCAGAGTTTTTCTCTATGTAGAACATGGATTTAATCTTCAATATGGAATATGAGATTCAATTTGGTGTGTTCCAAGTGTGATTCATCTTTAGGTGATGCTTTATGATGTCAATGATCATGGAAGTATAATCGGATTGATTCTAGGGTCAATACTCCCATGTCACATCGGGGCACAAGTCCCCCATATTAGTTACATAGGTAGAGTTTTCACTTCCCCACATTATGGTGAAGTTCCTATATATGTGGAGTTTTACTCCCCTGTCTTCAAGTTCCAATGAGTATTTGTTCCCCTATGTGATTTTTTGGCTCCCTTGGTTGTAGAATGCATCTATAATGGTAGGTCCCCTTCAAATAGACTCATATGATGTTTCTCATGATGTTGGGCATTAGAGATGAACTTTTGGAGCAACATGTAGACTCGTCGAATTTGGTTGGGATATGATATAGAGATCCCCTTTCTCTCTCTTCTAGGTTTCTCAATAATCCTATGTGTAGTGGGTTTTTATTTCCCTCATGATATGGGTTTAGAGGACTTTTGTTGTATATTTATCTTGCTCTCATTTTAGTTTTCTATGTATCCTAATGGGTATGTATAAACACACCCCTTCATGGGATATTCCCACACATGTTGTGTCTTACGATAAGTACTGAAAATTTAGTGGTGACATTGGTGGACCATAGTAATTATTATGTTCATTGATCCATTATGGTCATTAAACATGGATATTCAGGATCCATGCTCTCTCAATTTTCTGTATTTTCTAGTTTTCTTCAGGTTGTGACTTCATTTATAATTGGGAATGTATTTTTCCATTCTACTCATAGTTTTATACTTTGTTACTCTAATGTATTACCTATAATTTATTTCATATATTCTTTTACACTATGGGTTGTAGATTTTATTTATATTTCTCTTAACTTTATCATAGATATTGTTGAGTGTGTTCATATTGGTGTGTTAGGAAAGACCCTCCCATTTTATTTATTCCTTCTCAGTGCATGTTTCCAGCTCAAAGCCTATTGAAGGCAGGCTTGGGTTTGTCACACTCATCCTTCTACAAGATAGGCAGGCCTCAGTTGTTTGGTTTGTGATATAGTGGTATTATAGTATTTCATTCCATGGGATTGTGTGTAGAGATATCCCATTTGTGAATATTAGAGAGGATTTATGGAAATATTTACAGAGTGTCTTTAGTGCTTATTTCATGCAATGGTATATTGTGTTGTTGTGGCGGACGACATATCTATTTACTAGGACTCTAACTACCAACTTATCGACTCATCATATCAAGACATTGGTTTTTGTAAATGTCCATACATATATAATAGATGATTGATTCCTTTGAATTTTCTTCCTTATTTAGATCCACATATATATATTTTGTTTTAATCATGGTAGGTATTGACCAATTTTAGGATTCTTTTGTGGAGATATCCAACTAGGTTACCGAAAAAGCATCATGAGATGATTTTTGGAGTGTTTATTCCTCAGTTCTAGGGATATCTTATGAGATAGTTACAGTAGGTGGGTAGAGGGAATCACCCAATCCAATCAATCAATAGTTAGTATTAATAAGACAGTCCAATGATTCATACCATCTTAGTGCACTATGTGAGTTCTAGCATTACAAACCATTGAGGTTCTGTAGTGATCTATACCTATATGTATTAATGGACTAGTTTGAGTTTGATAACCAAAATCTTTAGGCTCATGTAGACCCCAAAAAACTAGATTGTGGCATTGGTAGACATTATTTACCACGGAGCATCTGGTCACTAGTAGAGTCTAGTGACATAGACCCATGATGAGATGATTCTCTCATGATGAGACTTATAGCAGCTATTTCTAAAGGTGTATTAACCCTAATTCTTTTTCTTAGTAATGATTGAGGATCTTCTTAACCTACATCAAGTTGATGTCATAGTTGTATAGTACACTAATATTTTCACTAACCTCGCATGTTACTCCATAGATATAGTGTGGGTTGGTTTCCTCTAGGAATGAAATTTTGAGAAGGATCTATATGGAGAAATTTACTTCATCATAGTGTCATTGTTCCTTCAAACCTATGTTGGAGTGCTAGATAATGATTTTTTTACTAAGAAATTCCTATCACAAGGGATCTAGGAAGTTGGAGATATTAATGGACATCATGTGGTTGGGTCGTTTATACTTTCTATCAAGTGACATATGTTGATCTCTCAAAAATGGGGGAATTAACAATCTTAGATATATTTGTGTATATCAAATGTTTAGGGACCATATATAGTATCTAACTGACCATGTCAGTGTCGATGTTATATTTTTTATGCAAGGGGTCACAAGGAACATTATTTAGCATCCCATCATACAGATCAGGATAGGTAGAAAATGGATGTTACACCATGGTATAGGTAGCGCCATGATCAAGGATCTCCCAAACATGACCTAGGAGGACCACAAGGTGGTTTTGATGGTTGATGAGTAGGTGGATCTCTTAATAGAGGATATTTTTTGGAGGGAGATGTAATGAGATACTTTCAAAACTACCACTAGGTGTCCAATGCTAGGCTCGGGGAGTTGGTGGTTAGGGTCTTGGCCAGCTACCTGCTATGGAGGGATATGATTAGGTTGTGCATGAGATGATTTCCACTATGATTTATATATATTCACTCTATCCCTAGTAATATTAGACAAAGGAAAATGACATTCCTTTATCTCTTTATACCTTGTGGAATGGTTGGATATTATAATTGACACTCTATGCCAACTGTCATGGCTAAATGTTCCTACAATGAGTGATTTATCTCAATAGAATATATATTGGAAATGCAAGCTGGTTCTCATTGGAGAGAGATTCTTATGTAACCTCTTGATAATCATGATGAAACCTTATGATGTTATCATAGTCATGGTCTTTTTTCCATGGTTTGGCCCCAGATTGAATTTCATTGAAAAAATTTTCGATTTCTTCGAATAAAAGGGATGAGATTCTACTTTTTTGGGTGGGGAATCTCATGGCTACGTCAGTGGGTCTTGTAGTATGGAAGATCAAACCCCTAAACCATCCATTGGTGAGTTTATTCCATGCCACAAAGGGCTCTTTAGAAATCTCAATTCAATTATTAGTGGAAGACTTTGTGGCTGCCTTCCGTGAGGAAATTTTGGGACTACCTCTATAAAAGTAAATGGAATTCTATATTAAATTTCCCCCAAGGACCACATTGATATATTATGTGTCTTATTAGATGGCCCCTACTGAGCTCTGGGAGTTGAGGGTGTAGTTGGAGATCCTTTGGGAGAAGGGTTCCACTAGGCCAAATGTATCACCCTAGGTAGCACAAGTGTTCATGGGAGATTTATGATATGCATTGATTATTGTCACCTGAACTAGGTAATGATAAAGAACATGTAACCCTTTTAAGGATTGAAGACCTCTTTGACAAGTTTAGTGGTGCTAGTTTGTTCTCAATTATTGATATCGAGTCCATCTTCCACTAGTAGATGGTTCAAGAGGATGATATTATAAAGATGACATTTTGATGCTTATATAGACACTATGAGTTTCTTTTGATTCCTTTTCAAATGAATAATTTTCACACTATTTTTATGATTTTATGAAGTGGATCATACAACCATACTTGGAATGATTTTTGTTTGTCTTCATTGATGAAATACTCATTTACTCTATGTCAAAGGACAAGAATAAGGAGTTTCTGAGGATTTCCCTAGAGTTTCTCTGAGATCACATGATTTATGGTATGATCTTGAAGTTCCTATTTTTTATATGTGATGTTTACTTTTTGGGTCATGTTATTTCTGGGTATGGTCTGGTTAAAATTTTAATGAAGATTATGGTGGTTCTATCTTGAGATCCACCTAAGAGAGTGTCATAGGTGCATATATTCCTTATCTTGGTGGTGTAATATATGATGTGTTTTGATGAATTATTTATAATTGAATCCCCTTTTACCACCATGAAATGGAAAGGGTATCTGTTTATTAGGATCAAGTAGTGTCAGGGAGACTTCAAGGAGTTGAGGTTGAGGTTTACCAATTCCCTTGTATTGAGAATACCATAAGGGTATGGAGTAAAAAGTTATTTTTTATGGCTATGGAGTAGGGTTCATGTAAATTTTGATTTAGAGTAAGGTAGTGATTATTTATAGGTTGAGAAAGTTTAGACTCCATGAGTGGAACTACATGAATCGTGTCCTAGAGTTTTTAGTGGTAGTATTTTCTCTAAACATATAGAGGCATTTATCTTCTAGGTGAGTGATTTTTTGTGTGCTTAGTCCACTAAAACCTTAGGTATATCTTCACTTAGATAGATATGAACCTAAGAATTATGTTTTTTTTATTTCATATAATACTATAAAACTGAGATACTCTATACTCCTCAAAAATGGAAAAATAGTGCCATATTCCCTAATTATGATGTCATATTACCATTTTGTGAAGATGGAATTTGTGAAATTGGATTCATTATAGTTGGCCCTGGTAGAGAAGAGTGGTTCCATTTTTCTTTAGTCAATGGTGGTGATTCCTCGTCTTATTTAGTGTGTGAGAGAGGATTAGTTGGGACACATCAACTGTGAGGTTCTACATAACTATATATCCTCAAGATATTCACTTGATGGGTTTTCTGAAGGACGAGAGCACATCATTGTTTTATAGGGATGAAATTTAGTTCAGGTCACCATGCATTAAGAAGTGATGAGGTAGTTTTACACTACCCACATGATTATGCATCTTGGTGCATAAACTATTTACCAAGACCATTAGTGGTAGTTTGTTTTGGTCATCATGAGGCAGAGTGTTTCTGATTTCACCTCTCGGTGTCTCACGTGTCATCAGGTATAGGATGAGCACCATGTTCCGAAATTTTTTACACATACTCTTTAGATCTTGAAGTGTAAATGGGATGGAATATACATTTAATTTATGAATGGTCTTCCATGGAAAGTGATAGGATATGATTCTATTAGGGTAATTGTTGACCAACTCCCCAAGTTATCACACTTCCTTAACATCAGAGAGTAGAGTTTAGTAGAGATTATGGGGTATTTTTACACGTGAGATATCATCAAACCACATGGGGTATCCACAATGATTGTCTTTGACCAAGATTCTTGATTCACATAAAATTTGTAGAGAGTTGTACAGGAGGCCATAGGGAACTGGTTGAGGATGAGTATATAATTTTTTCCATATGAATGGGAAGAACAAGAAGAACATCCAAGTGATAGAGGATATGATGATCTCTAGAGTGTTAGAATTTATTAAGATATCGAATTATCACTTTCCATTGGTAGAGTTTTCTTATAATAATATTTATCACTCCAATATATTCTTGTCACCTTTTGATGAATTTTAATGGTAGATCTTTCAGGTAACCCTTATGTCAGATTAAGACTATAGAGACATGTTATGTTGGGCCATAGATGGTGTGTTTGATGATGGATAAGTTCCAGGTGATCCTCAAGAATATGATGATATCCTAGAGATTATATAAATCTTATACAAATCATTATTGTAGTCCCTTGGAGTTCAAGAAGGGATAACATGTTTTCTTAAGAGTCTCCCCATGATGAGAATTTTGGAAATTTTTTAGGGGAGGAAAGTTATATTCATGGTTCATCGAGCCATTTTTTTCATATGTAGGGTTTCTAAGGTTTCTCAAAACTTATCCCTTCACCCATAATAAAATTAGGTGTATTATTTCTACCATATTTAACAGTTGTAGAGATACGTTCATGGACCTATTCACATTGTTAAATAGGTAAATCTTGGGATTGTTGATGGAGCTATCTTCATGGAGTACCCAATGATCATTGAGGGTTTATAAGAGGGCGTACTTTAAGGTCAATCCAATCCCTTTGTTTTTTTCAAGTACAAGAGTTTGTAGGAAATCTCCTAGGAGCATGAGAGCCAAATGTAGGCTCAATTCCCCTAACATTTTTGTTTAGGTATTTCCTTATGGGGAAAGAGTCCTTGATAGAGGGTAGAATGTAATTAATCTTGTTTTATTATATTTTTCATTTGAAAATATATATTTATATATATATATATTATCCATTTATTCATTGAAGTTTTTGGGTGTATTGGGACCCCACAATCAATATATTTAAATTATTAATATATTTTAATGCACATGTGTTAATTAATTTGGTTTAATTGGTTTTCCAATTGTTTAGAACATAAATTGGGGAATCCAATACCATAGTTTATTTCATAATTCACAGTTTACCAAAGTCATGACCTAATGTTTTTCAACATTAGACATTCCGGGTAAAGAGACAGTTAGTGGGTTTATTTAATTTAAATAAATAAAAAATAAATTATTTTTATTTTTAATGAAATAATTCTAATACTCTATAAATAGACCGTTATGGAAAATTTCCTGTATTATCCACATATACCATGGAGAACTGTTGGTGTGTAAAACATGAATTCTTCATGGGTGAATCATGAATGGATGAAGAATGGAAATCAGATCTAGTTAGATTGGGAGGCAGATAACATAGTAGATCATCTTCATCGATGATGAATGTATTATTCACAAAAAATTGATCCTTTAATGGAATATTATTTGTTGGTTTTCCACAATTTTTATTTAATCAATAATGTATTAAATTATCTACTTTTATTTCTATTTTATTTCATTATTAAATGATTCAGTTTAAATAAATTTAATTATTTATTCTTGTTTATTTTTGTTATACCATTATTCACCTATGAATATCCCCATTTATGTGATTTTTTTCCAATAATGATTTTAAAATAAGTAATTAACATTATTCTTGTGAATTTATCCCCACAATTATCTATGTTCATCATTATTGACCCATGATGTTGTGGTTTGATATATTTTTGTCATGTTTAAGAGTGATCACATTAATGGATTCATAATTGTAGTGAGAATGATGAATGGGATAGTGATTTTTGGATGAATCGTGATGGAAAGCGGGTGATGCTTTGTGGATATTAGACCAGGAGTGGTGAAGGGATATATGATATCAATGGTATGTGTACAGGCTCAATGGAGGTTTGTTAGATTCCGATTCATGGCCACTGGAGGCTGGGAATCGACGATTGATTGTGTTTCCCATTGATTTCAAATGTTCAAATGGAAAATTTCATAGTGTTGAAGGTATATCTAGATCTGTATGAATAAACTATATATTCTATGAAATATTTGACTACAGTACTTGTACTATAAATAATACACAATTTGTAGTACCCTGGCTATGGAAGAAAGGTTTTTGGGTGAAGAAAAATATCACATGTCGTGTGGACCCATCGTATGATATGTGATCCTATGTTAGTGGCTTGACATGTACTCTAGGAGAACATGAGCATGGAAAATATTAGGAACATAATCACAAAAAGGTTACATGGGTGGATCAATGTACATAGACAAAACTATGATACCCATACATGGCCATATACATGAGCATGGGATGATGTATACTGGAATGGTTAATAGTGCACAATCTTGGCCCGAGTGGCTGAGGTACACCATTTATAGATAGTACAAACCATGTAGTGTGACATAGCCTCTGAATCCATGTTTAGCTGAGAATAATACTAGGAGTTGAGGCATGGTCACATGTCATGAAAACCCCATACACACCATGTATTTCCCCTATAAAATTCATCCTCTCGTATATCCTTGTTTAGGAATCTTAATCTTGATTTTTTCATATATAATGTGGTTGTATAATTTGATAATGAATGTGGGGAACAATGTGAGGTGTTTTGAGCATGATTCTTCTTCATGAATTGCTTCATAATGGTAGTGATCAGTGCAGGATTATCATAGTAATATCTGGGTTGGTAAACCCATGTTGCACCAGGGCACAGGTCCCTATTACTCTTTACAAAGGCCGATTTAGTATTCCCCTATGTTAGGGAACAACTACTATATCTACAAAGTGGTAATCCACCGTCTTCAAGCTCTTATAGGGAGTGGATCCACCATGGGAGTGGTGGATCCTTCAGTTATGGATTGAAGTTACAAGGGGAGGTCTCATCCACATAGATTCTTGTGAGGTTACACATGATGTTGGGCATCAAAGATGGACTTTTTGAGCTGTTAGTAGACTTTTCATCTCTGGATGGGTTATGATATGGATATACCCTTTCTCCCTCTACTGGGTTTCTATACTAGAATATATGTATAAGGTTTTAATTTCCTTTCTATTATGGGTTTAGTTGACCTTTCTTGTATTCCTACTTTTCTACCTTTGTGGTTTTCAAGGAATCCTAATAGGTATGAATATACTCGCCCCCAGATGTGATTTTCATGTATTTTTCATGTCTTAGGTAGATTATATATACATAGGAGCTGACATCAGTGGACCATAGTGATTACTAGGTTCATTGTCCATATATGTTCATCAGGCTTGGAGATTCTGGCATCAGGCTCTCTCATTTTTTTCCACTTTTCCATTTGTTGTTAGGTTGGGACTTTATTGTTGGTTGGTAATTTGTTTTTAAATTTTATTTAGTGGTTTTTATTTTTGTACTATGATATATTACCTATAGGTTATTTCATTCATGGTTTTACTCTAGATGTTACAGTCTTTTATTTTTATTCATCTCCACTTTCACAAGGAGATGGTTGTGTGTGTGTACTAGTAAATAAGGCAAGGGTCTCCCATTTTTTATTTTTATTCATAGTGTTTTTCTCTATCCCTTAACCTATTATAGGTAATATTGGGTTAGCGTAACTGACCTTACATTGGCTAGGTGGGCCCTAGTGCGTCGGTATGTTATAGTATGAGCATAAATCACTATAGGTTTCCACTAGTATAATCCCTTATATATTCCATCATATTTGTGTGATTATTTATATAAAATAAATAAATCTATAATCTACAATATGGAATAAATAAATTCAGGACATAGTGTGTTAAACAGGATCCTACAGCACCTGACCCCACCTAATTTTTTCAATACCAGTGTTCCTTTTATATCATCCCTCAACATGATAAACTGAATGACATGGGATCCCTGACATGTGGATGGTTTAACTGTGGTCATTAAAAAAATCTATATGGTATCATAAAATATATACATATATAACCATGGGAAGTAAATTCTAAATGGTGTCTTTGGTAATCTATTGGTGATACCATGGGTGCTAAATTTATACTAGATACTATTGGCCTAAACATCGGTTTTATTTACCAGATTACATTTATAGTCCACTATCATTCTTTGCATGGGTATTAACTTTTAAAGGAGATTATGGGATCTTTTCTAATCAAACCATGGGCACTAAATGATAGATGGTTTCTCAATAATGATACATGTCTAACAAAGGGTTCTAAATAAGAAAAAAATTAAGGAAAGGAATGATCTACCGAAACCTATATACTTTAACATCTCAACGGTGCTAGGAAAAACCTCAACCCCTTTACCTCTAGGCCACCATTTCATCAAAATCATTGTCCATAGACTTGTTTCACCAACATATCCAGGATATAAAAAAAGAATTCATAACATATCTTTCCTACTAGATCTGATCTAAAATATCACTCCAACTTATAAATCTACTAAATGGTAATAACTCAAATGTTAATACTAACTTGTCTCAACCAATAAAAAACATTACATATAGTTCATGGTTATAACCATCACCTTCATGATCCTGAGGTGCTTATGCTAGGATCAAACCCAATACCCTAATCATACATAGATTAATACATATACCATACTGGACCTACACATGGGAACAACATCATGATATAAGGGATATTCTCATGATATCCCTTATATTATAATTTTTAACATAATCATCCCATTATTTTTTAAAAACTAACCACCTCTTATTCTAAACCCTCCACCGTGTACGTAGGGGAATAACATCTATAACGAACTACCCCATCCACCTTGACATAACAAAATTATCAATATTTTTCAAGTCATATAAGACTAATTTCAAAAATATTAAGACATAAATATCCCAATTTACCACTATAAGGGAAAATAATTCCCAAGTGTATCCATACCTAAACTTCTTTACTTTAGTGTCACTAAGAAAACCCTAAAATAGTGATCACATCCCTAATTTACTCTATAAAACCTATTCATCAATGAATGTTACGTTCCATGATAAAATCATTGTTCTGACAATTTATTTTATATCATTCTCTTATCATTCAAGGAATTCTAAGGTATTAGTTACATGCTCACAACCTAGTCCACAAAACCCCAAGTTATGCACTACAAAAATAAAAAACCTAAGGAATAACCCACTTTAAAGTCATTTACCCATTCCACATAGGCTTATCACAATACCCCCATATCTTATCACATAAACCAAGACACTTTAAGGGTTAATTATGCACAACAATTCATGATACCACTTTTCAATAGATTTGTAGGGTGTCCCTCAATTTCCCAAACCCCCAACAAGATTCCCACACTATTCTTAAAAGGATCCACCCCAAGTCAATCATAAAATTTTGGAACACATGGTCCCAAATTTAAATCCCAACCATAACCCTTAATCATTAAAACATAATATAATATATAAATACTATATTCTTGGGTATTAATGGTAACTCCTACCTCATATAGAAGTTACCCCTCATAATATACCTTTATCAAAATAGCATCCCATACATCAATGAATAATAATCGATGATTACCAATTCCCTTATATCAATTCAAAATCCACCATCAATTAATCATTTAAATTCATAATTGAATTATAAAATTAATTCATAGGTTTATAATCTTAAAAAAATCCACTGATCATTATCCCATGGATGAAAAATAAGTTATAGGTAGAAGAAAACCAAAATATTACCATCAACCACACCATGAGAAAAAGAATGAATTTTATACTTTATTTCTCCAATAAAATTAACCCTATTTTTTCAAAATCCATATGTAAAATCACTATATCACTCACCACTAAAAATGGTGAGATATTGTTTTCATTCTCCCTATATCAGTATCCATGGTAATTAGACCATGAATGCCCTTGTTTTTTATAAAATCCCAATATTATCTAGTGGAAGCATGCCAAAATCCCTAGACATAACCACTTGAAATTTGTAGAATGAAGATGGACTATATAAGTGAATAGAAAAATAGTGGATTACCTTGATCCATTATGACAAAACAAATCCAAAAAAAAGTCATAGATTCAAGGGGGGGAAAGGAATCCAAGAGAGATAAATAAAGGGGATAGTTCCATCCAAAATACATCTCTTAAGAGGCCATATAGATAACTATAAAAAGGGTAAAACCCTAAAATGGATGGTCAATCCCAACTTAAAAAAAAACTTGTATTCCTTTGGGTACTCAATTGGTGTCCAATTAGTGCCATGTGGCCCCCAATAGCTATCCCACTTCTAGAGGCCTAAATAAGTACCAGATAGATTATTCTTCCAAAAATAATGCCCCTCAATTTTAATTAATGTTTATATATTCCCTAAATACACCAAACACTCAAATATATATAAAAAACTCTATGAGATCTCCTAATCCGTGTAATTCTGGATGTGAACACAATTCTCAAAACACGCCCTACTCCATATCCTCAAAATCTAAATTTTCCCAAAAAAAATTTATCCTATAATGATGAGTATCACTAAAAGCACCCAACTATATAACTTTTTATTGTAATGAAATAATGAATGTTTCCCACTATCAAGTTCACCTACTATAATCTGCTTACACTAATCATTTATAATTATATATTAGATACCATGCCACTACTCACACACATGATCTTTACAAATTTTTTATTGAATACCTAGAAACTAACAATTCATATTCACCTAGAATGAAAAGTCCAATCCACTACCACCTCATTGTATTTGTATCCATGTTGAAAGAATTGGTTTTTCTATTCCATAAAATCTATTACCTCTTAAATTTTTGTTATCAACATATTGAAACCCTAGATTCCAAACCAATCCATGATTTATTTACTACATATACATCATAAAAACTTCCACAAAACTATCCCTAAATTCAATTTTGGCTCCCATTTTACCTTTGTGTATATCCCCTCCATCTAGAAAGTTATATTTGTACTGCACTCTGAGAGTACCAACGTATGCCAACCCCATGAATTATTTTCCAATTATCTTAATCACATATAAAGTCCTTCATTAGGTACCATTAATTTTCTCCCCATCTGTATATTGATTCCAATGGTGGTGAATATCAAGGATCCAAATATAATTTTCTTACTTATAATTATCAATATTGGGAGACACCTCCATCACCCAATTCATTCATTTATTATAATACTAAAATAACTGAAGTTTTTTACAATGTATCACTATATTAATTATTAAAATGACTTATAGGTAGATACATAGTATGTTATTATACATAAATTCATCCTAATGAAATCACATAACTATAGAATTTATATTTCAATACATCTTTCTCAAATAAGTCCACCTTATGAAAACCATCCATGTTGAACCCATGAACCCTGCTCTAGCTACCATGATACCAGGATGTCTCAAATAGACCTTGTTATCTCTTACTAAACCTTGGTTATCACATAAAATCATTTACATGGTCAATTACCTAATGACATATCACACCCTGTAATTATAACCAAATCTATCTCGTATTAGTGACTACCAATTTCCAATTCTTGATTTCTGTTTTATACCCACTCCCTAATCTACACTTCCCTTTGAATTTCCATGTAAAATCTATAATAACAACCCATATTATTATATTCAATAAATTCCCTTTATCCATTATAAAAAAAATCACTTCACCACATGAAAGTCCTAAATATATTTTATAAATATCCTACATAATAATCATTTATCCACAAAATCAATCTACCCCAATATGTATTTATTAACAAATACATATTTAAAATCCTAAATTACTCCATATACATGTTAGAATTTCCATGAAAACCTAAGAAATATGAATATCATCTCTCTTATATTTTAACCTCACCATTGATCGTTCCAACTATTTAAAACGTTCTAAATCTAAAGACAAGAGTACTACCAATTGGGGATAGTCCTATAACGACATTATATTACAATTTTCACACTATTGTTAAGTCTCTCACTTGATAGTTTTACCTTAATTACCTTTATGTATACTTAAGGATACTCAATAAAATATTTCCAAAAACTTGTCATCATTAACATCATTTTGAACTTAAAGAAAATCATGCCACACATGAGTTTTTTAATCAGGAACCATGATAATATGATCCATTCCCCTATTAATCTCCACTATTTTTTCCAAGATAGTACCTCAAGTAAAATGAAAAACTTACCCTTCAAAAAATTCTAACATAACCGTCACAATGAAATAATGTCACTTTCATTTAAAAAAACGAAGGAAACTCATGATAATGAACAAAATTTTATCCCACGTCACTCAATTATCATTCCAACAACCATAGTATCTTTTAATAATCCTCTCAATTCAAGATTTAACATCCCATATACCTTTCATAGTAGTAAATAATCACTCACTTAATTCCTTAGAAAACGATAATCAAGTATCCCATTAACCACCATAATATAACCATTATCTTGATATTCATAACCACATACCATACCTATTCTATCATCATAAATTACATTATACATATTTTTACCAATCTTATATAAGGAAATAACGTTGGACAATATTTCCCTTTTGAGAATTTCTCTCTAATGAATCATCTCAACTATACTATCCATCCTTGATATGGGAAAATCATTTTCTAGACCATACATAAAATATCTCATTACAAAGATACCAAGTAAGATTAAATCATCTACAATGAACATACATATTTAAAAACATATATAAAACAATATAATGAAAATATATCTCAATTTTTACAATTAATTAAAATGACACCAATAGGTTATTCAGGGAAATAATGAATAACTTATTTTTGATATTTTAATTAATTGAAAATTTTTTCCCAAATATTTTTTTCAAAACTTCTCCATCCAAAAAAATGTTTTCTTTTTTCAAATACCATTTATCACAAAGAATTGTGCTAATATAAGTCAAGAAAAATAATATTCCAAGTATGATCCATGAATAGATAGACTCTTACTTCCCCAACCCAAGAGTATCATAATAAATAAAAATCTCAACCTAAAACATTATACTTTAAAAAATATCTCAATCATGATAATTAAAAGAAACAAACAAAAATATTATACCATATTAATAATTAATTACACCTTAAATGTTTTTATAATGCACAGGGATGATGAATTCCACATGTTATAATTAGTCCTACTTCCATCTACCTAGTCTAAAGTAGTAAGAAAAACAAATGAAGGATATAATAACATTTTTCAATTCATAGTCTAAGGCCCTACCAAATAGATACCTATCTGGTGGTGTCACAGGACACTAGAAATGCCTCCTCATATTACTAAGTTTTATAAAATGTGAAAAGAGTCTTATAATGATGTTGGGAGATAAATTATTGGTGTTAAAATAAATATTAGCAAGTAAATATAAAATCATAATATAAAATTATATTAAGAGTAAGGAGTTACAACTATGATTATATCATTAATAATATATAAAAAATAACATTCTATGATAATAATTAGTCCCATATAAAACATATATATATAAATACATAAATATTTACATGCCAATCCAATAAGAGGAAAAATACTAAATAGGGATAAATAAAAATAAGTCATAACTACAATAACTTGAGTCCCTCTATGGGCTTGTATCCATACCATCCTTCCAGCAACTCTTGTTAGATTACCTATATAACCTAGAGTAGAAAAAAAATAAGGGATTTCATGCACAATAGTGATATTGTGTAGGGGTTAGTATATTATACATATGTATATATAAAAAATAAATAAAACTTTAATTTAAAACATATATCCAATCATTTCAACTAGTAAGCCCATGTAAATTAATGTATCACAATGAGGTGTGTTAAATAGTGGTTAATGTTTAATAATTTGTATTTGAATTTAAACACTATGAATTTTTACTTTCTTTATCTATTAGGTGTAAAAAAATTCATCACCAAATATGAAACTAAAATAAAAATAGTTCTAAACACATTAGTTTTTTTATAATTTTTGACCTAATGTGAGAGTGTAATCCTTGCAATGTTTAGGTCATGAACTCAGACATATATTATCTCTATAATATAAATTTTATTAAAAGAGCCTGGTAGTTTTGTTACTTGAGCCTTTCTAGTTTTTCTATGATGAAATGCAATAAGGGAAGTATATATCCTTGATTCATGAAAAGTAAAGGTAATAAGGAATGTGTTTATTTTACTAGAACCCCCAGTCATTAAATAACATATTTAATCTTGAATAACCATAATATCTTCAATAAAAAACCAAAATAATTTGTTTAAAAGAATAATATCTTCTTCTGGTAAGGTTATAAACTATTTAAATATTATAACAAATCATATTTTGTCAGCCTAACTTATTTTTTCTTTAAAAATAATTACTTTATACATGATAGAATGCATGTATATGATAATATCCTTCAATATCAGTGTAAATTGATTGAAATTATCAGTTACTAAATTAGATTTCCTTGATGCAGTCGATCATCACAAATGTGTCACTTATTTATCATATCACTTATTAATATAGTGATTATTAAATAAATAATATTATCATATTTTCTTCTCAATTATCTAAATTAAATTTCTTCTACATTTATTCCCTTTATAATCACAATTTTATAATGAATCATATTTCAATAATTATTAATGGAAAAATATCTTAATTATTAGTTGCATGTTATTCCATTGTTTATGATTTATTACGAAATATTAACATTGATCCTAAGTAGTATTTTAAAATATTAAACTTTGAAATCACTATTAATTTCAATATATAATCATCCTAATAAATATAAATTTCAATATATAAAAAACATTTCTTAGAACATGTCTTTGAAAAAAATGTGATATTGAATAAATTTACTCTATCGACCCACTATCTAATTTAGTATTTGGTTCATAAATTTCTAAAAATTATGGAAACATATGAATTTCCTTCCATTTTAACATTATTTTCAAATCACATTTCCTAGGATGAGGTGAAAATTATATTCTTTATCTTTTTAAAAATTATTTACACCTTATGAAGTTTCCTGTGAAGTTAGTTTACACCTAATGGTCTTTATAAACTCAAATTACATAGTAGATTTTAACACCATAATGACCCTCAAAAAACACAATAAAAAGGTCATGATTCCCCTTACGCATTTATACCCACCATTAAATTTTATAAAGGTCACCTTTCATTCTCCAAGAATCACTATATGAACCTTAGATCTCACCTTACAGTTTCCAAGACTTAACCTTTTTCATAAAAACCGAAATGTTTTTATATTTTTTTAAATATTCAAAGAACTGACTTTATTCATTCATAGCTATATCTAAATAGATTAAAAATACTTCAACTATATTTCTAATCATTAAAATAATCCTTTAAAAAGTGTCTTTCAACTAAAACATACCTTTCAATACTTACATGGTTATTTCAATTTCACCCTTTGGGTATTTTTCATCCTCACACAAAATTATTTAGAAACTCATCAACACATTAAATAAAAAAAAACATATTCTGTCTCACTGTATTGTTATTTTTCATCAAACTATAGAGAATTTTTTTATATAGAAATATATAACACAGTAAAAAGTTTGGCCCAGAAATTTGAATGTTGTCCCCTTCACTAAATAATTAACCCTTTAGTTTTCTACGCCTTTTTACAGTAAAAAATATCTCGAATTCAGGTTTAAAAATATAATTAGTATCTTTTCCCATAATATTATTTCTATATTTCTACCACTTTTATGACACAATCCAAAGATATGTAGAGGTGGGATTTCATGTTTCCTCCTATGAAAGTGGTAAGGGGTGAACATTCATGTTCAATATCAAAGTCTCAAACAAATCATTGATTATATCCTTGGTGAATATATAATCAAGATAATCACAATTAGTAATTAAAACTAATTTCATATCTTCATTATAACCATAAATTTGATGAAGTGAATCCATATATAAATGTTTTTTTGTCTTTAATGTTGTACAGGATTTTTTTAAATATCATTTTCAATTTTATTGTCATGTAATTTTCAAAATAATTTCAATATTCACCCACAAATCCTCAAGATTATCCTTCACCCCAATCATATTTCTACAAGAACTATAAGTAGAAGTATATTCATCCTCTATAGTACTCAGTTTGACTAATCTCTTTTTCTTAAAATATTAGCACATGAAACTTCTTTCTAGAAGAAATACACCTTATTAATTAGACCTTTAATCATCACAATAACCTACTTAGTTTTCATTAGTTAATACATATATATTTAGGTAATTTTCCCTAATTAATATCATCCCATAACTTAATATCCCTTTGAAATAGGTCAAACCCCTCTTAGTATCCATTAAATATTACTCCTCGAGTTTACATTGATGCCAAGCACATAGGATCACAATATTGAATATATCAATTATAGAAGTAATGAGGTAGAGTATGATATGAATTAGTTTTCTAAAATCAATTTTATTCAAGTTTTTATTTTTATTATGTTTTCCCAATTTCAAAATAACTTGTATAGGTATAGATATTGGTTTTTAGTCCTCCAATCCAAAACCTCCTCAACAATTCAATTATATATTATTATTTTGATAGAAAATTTAAATGATATTCATGTCTGAATTCAAATAATAGAAAGTATATTAATTCTCCAATCATGTAAATATTAAACTATTTCTTAATTATCCTAGAAAATTCATGAAAATCACTATATATATCACTATCAAATATGATATCAACAGCATAGATTGTTAAAATGAGAGAATCTACCTTTATTTATTTGAAATATATATTGTAGACCAGTTTTCCATTTATGAACTAAAAACATCTCAAGAACCCATATATCTTTGAATATAGGGATATATAGACATTTTAATCTTATAAAGAGCTTCGTGAGGTTTTAACTGCATTATATTATCATTGTTACGAATAAATCTCTCAAGAAACTTGAGGAACCCAAAACCCTCATTCCTTAGTTTGGTACTAAAAACAAATTTATTAATCATAAAAATTTAATACGAAATGACAATACCCTATAATCAATTACATAATATTATATCATTTTATATTAATAATCAATACATCCAATAATAATACATTCCTTGGAACCATAATGGTTTAGTGACTTTAGATACTCGATTCATAATAAAATTATTTTTGAACAATATTCAACATTTCCAAAAACACTCTTCTCACATGCTAACCTTATAAACTTTTCATAAATATATGAATAAAAAATTATGTCCTTGTCTAATGATAACTACAAGTAATATCAAGGAGGACAGACTCCCATGGTTAATTGGTTTCACTCCCAATTCCCAAAATCATAGTCGATATAATCCCATAGATAATTATGTTCACTCCCATTCCCATTTATATTATCCTATGAGATATCACACTTTACCTTGTACATTAGATAGATATATAATTCTAGAACCACCCATCACATAATTAAAACCATACATAAGTGTTCCAGGAGAACATGAAAAAAATTTCATATTTCATAATCACTTAATTAAACCATAGAAATGAGAAAATTTTAATGAGAACATCCATAAAATTTTCTTAAACTATCCAGAGAAAGGTGGTGGATAGTTGCAAAAAAATTATTATAAGTAAAATTAATGGATGTTGATATAGATGATGAAAGACCCTTTTAATATTATTGAATAAATCAAATTTAAAAAAAATAATAAATAATCCTTTTCATTTAAAAATAATTAATAATTAAAATCATTTATAATACCATTTAAAATAATTAAATGAAAACATTATAAATAAGTATTGTTATAATGGTGAAATAATGTGTTTATATGGAAAACATTAAAAGGGTATAATTCTATCAAAATTATATGTGTGGAAAATATTCAAAAATTCATTTAAATGTTTTATTTAGAAATTAAAATTACTATAAAATGAATATAAAAAATTATTATGTATGGATTAGGATTTGTATAAAATGAGAATGTATATGGATGAGGATTAATTTTGGAAAAAAATAAGATGTTGGATCAATTTAACTTATAGGTGTCACCTCAGGTAAATGAATTACCCCGGGAAATTTAACTGAGAGAGGAATTTTAAAACCCCAATAATAACTTGAGTAGAATAAAATGGTTATGTTTTTAGTGGTAAAGTTCATAAATTATTTATCAATATTAAAATTTCATCATGAGAATCTTAATTTGATAATAAAATTGGAAATAAACCCTTCCATTTTTTCAAAAAACATTAACAATTTTTTTTAAAGTCTTATATACTAAACGTAATAATATTAAAAAATTATTTTAGAACATTATGAATTTCAAATAAATTTTATAATATTTAATTAAAATCATTCACTAAACATATATAAGTTACTTAATGCTTATTTTAATCATCAAATGTTAGTAATTTAGATTCTTTTGGGAATATTTTATAGTAGTGATGTTGAACACCATTCTTTGATAACAATTTTATCATTCCTAGATTATAGTATATATTGAAATCATTTTATTTCAATGATTTATTCATTCTAATCTTCCCCAGAGGGAATATATGGGCATGGTTTATGAGAACATCACACATGGTGAGCTTGTTTAGGGTCATTTACCAATATTAACAGATTACTTAAAAATGAACATTATTTTTATTTTATCATCAATTAAGGGAAAAATTAATGAAATATATTAATAGTTAATATAATATTAATTCATAAAATATATTTTATTGCCATAAAAATAATACATTACTGAAAATGATACACAATATCCTTTGATGCGGTTGTCTACACGTATACACGAACGAAGTTTTCATTTTCTAATAAATAAGATTATTACTAGAATGGATCATTTATATTTATAGAATATAAATTGTTTCATAAATATAATACTTATTCACTATATACACTCTTATAACCATCCATGAATTCTAGTGAGGAAAAATTGTACACGTCGTCCTTGGAAGTGGTAGTCTGTATGTAACATGGTTGTAATTTTCATTATTCTAATGAATTAGAAGGTGGTAAAAATGGTAATTCCATTAGTATGATTAAATTTAATAATTATTATTATATTTATGTCAATATATTATTATTTTTAAGAAATAATTTGAGGATTTTTTATTAGAAATAAAAAAATTGATGATTTTATAAAACTCACACTAAGATTATAAGTCTTCTATTCAAAGTACTCTTGGAAATACAGGACTTGGTAAATTTTATTATGAATAAGGGAAATCAAAAATGTTACAATATTATAGTATAGATAAAATGTGAATTGTTTAAAGAGTAATTATAAGGATAGGGTGTCTTGAATATGGAGGATATGAGATCCCTTTATAGGATAAAAGAGAGACTTTTACTTGGAATTGAATGTTAAGTGAGGGGTAAAGATGGAATCATATGAGGGTTAGGTAAGGAACAATTGGTGATATATGTAATTTTTCCTTCAAAATATGTCAATGGTATTCTTAAATGTATACGTTTCCTTTAATATTTTCAAAATTCAACACACTATTGTTACCCATTTTTGCACTTATTAACGTTGATTAAATTTTTACCATGGTACTACTTTTTTCAATAAAAATTTAAAATTTCACATATTACCACAATTTGACATGATTATTATAAATTTGAACTCTATTTAATCTAATTTAATTTCTATGTATAAGAAAATTATATTTTAATTTAATATATAATAAATATAGAACAAACTATTTTTGTAGAAAAATGAATTCTTATATATTAAATTTTATTATTATTATTTACTATCTATTACAAATTAATTTAGTGTTAATATATTATTCATATAAAAAATATAATTTATCATCATTTTTTCAAAATATATATTGTTTCTTGAAATAAAAACTCATTGTGCATAAAAATCTAATTTTAGAAAAAATAAATAAATAAATTTTATTAGTTATTTAGCTATAATAATTGAATTTTATCAATGAATTTATATTTAAAATGACCTTTATTTTTATTTCTACACATACTAATAAATAAATTTTATTAGTATTATAATGGTTGTATCAAGTTTTGTTACCTTTTAGTGTGTTATGTAAAGCAAGTTATGAAATGAATCAAAGTTATTTAATAAGGGAATATATTCGGAAATCAAGAGGTTTTATATTTGAATCTCCTTATTAGATTATTTAACTTAAATATTTTTACCCTAATGAAAACAAATTAGAAATCTTCTACCTCATTAGATCATCAGGTTCCCATGCTGCTTTTTAAAATTAATGGTTTGGCCAAAAAAACATTGTCTATGGGAGTGGGTTTGTTCAACAGAACTTTAGTTCTTTAATATATACTCTCCATCAGATGTTATTCGTAATAATTATCATGATAAAATTGTATATCCTCTGAGTTCAGTACATATGAAAGATTATGTAGGTATATCCTAAAAAGAAATGCATAGAACACATCGTGAACTTTTGATATATTTGGAGGAAGTTCCAAATTATAAGCTATTATCCTGAAATTATCAAGAATATCAAAGGGACCACAATATCTGGGGTTCAACATACCCTTAAATGAAAATATCATGACTTATTTCATGTTGATATTTGATGTAATACCTTATCATTAACTTCAAATCCTAGAAATCACTAATTTTTTTCATTATAACTTTTTTATTGAGTTTCCCTAATGTACATTTGAATGAAACTAACATTATTAATCATTTCCTCATCTAGTTCATGTCCCAATAGATTTAATTCTCCAACATCATCAAAAAAAAGTTTTATTTTTCACTTTTTTTTATATATGGTTTCAAAATGACTATCTAAATCTATGATACGAAGTTACTATTATAAGAAAAAATTTCTATATAAAGGTGTTGATCCAAATTACATTTGAAATTATATAGAGTAATGTATCAGTTTATGATCTAGGGATTAAATGGTACTCTATAAATGAACATCTATTTAATAATTATATATAGTGTCATTTTTTAACTCTAAATTCATTTCTTAATGATGAATTCCCCAAAACATCCAGGTAAATCTCATATCTCCAATAGATACTTTTGAGAGTGTTCCTCCATGAAATATTTCCAAATCCTTAATTTATATGTTGGAATATTGGTTAATGGAAAATATTCTCTAATATCATGAAAATGTGCTAATATTATAATAAAATTATCCAAAAACAAAAAATAATGTTATTAAATTTATATGTCTTAGGGCGTCTAATGAAGAAATTCATATAAATATTTTCCCATTTTTATATTTGTATATGTAATAGTTAAATCATACTCTTATACTTCTAAAATTCAGCCTTAACTTACTGATGTAGTAGAAATCGAGATACATAATCTACAATATCCCTCTTCATTTTCCCCTACCATAAATGATATTTGAGATATCTATATATCTTTTTTCTTCCAAGATAGATATAAAATAATGACTTATGTGCTTCATCCAAAGATCCTTCAATAATTGTGGTATTTAAGAGACACATATCCATTTTCAATATCTTAATATTCCATCATGGTTATTTGTTAACTTTATAACAATCATTACCTTCTTTTGCAACTCTAAATCCTACTTTTTCCTCTTTAATATTCACATGGATGGATATTTGAACAATGAATTGGTAAAGATAATATTTTCCATATTAATTATAATTTAATGGCCTATATTATAACAATCCATAATTATTTGATATTTTTCAATCCTTGTCATGAACAAGCTTGTAATATCCTTCTAACATATCATATCAGCCACCTCATTCACTTTCCATTGGTGGTAATGTATTAGGAAGTCAAATCTTAAGTAAACTTTAACCATCACCTCCTGTTCATATTCAACTCTTTATTTTTGAATATATACTTCAAGATATTATAATAAGTGTATATATTACATCATGCACCATAAAAATAATTCCTCTATTTACATGAAAAAATACCCCTTCATGTTCCAAACCGTGATTCGGGTAATTTTCTCATAAATCCTTAATTAGGACGAGTCACATACTACCAAAATTTAGTTTTTATTGACAAAACATATTGATCATTTCTTTTATTAATCAATATATATATAACACCCTTTACTACAATAATGTAGTGTAATAATAAGAACAATAACCTAGATTATCTTCATATTCTTTAAATATTCTTCACATACAATTTTCTGAAGGAAATTGGGTCTCTTCCATGTAAATTTGGTTATTAGATTTGATATTTTGGATAAATTTATTAAAAATTGTTTGTAGAATATATCCAATCCAAAAACAACTATTAATATTAGTTATAATAGATGGTATGGGACATTGTTCAATAACTTCCACCATTAAAGGATCCACTAATATACCCAGACAAGTAATTATATTCCCCAAGAGTGATACTTTCTATGGACATAATAAAAAATTCCAAAATTTGGTATAAAATTATCATTTCTCAAGGCCTTCAACATAATCCCCCCATGAACATTTTGTTCTTATTTTAGCAAAAAATATATGAGAATATAGTATATAAATACTACCAAAAACTACTTAAGGTAATCCATAAGCACTTTATTTATTAGATTCGTGAAGATAGTGGCGGCATTGGTAAGTCTAAATTGCAACACTATAAATTTATAGTGCCCATACCTTGTATAGATGGTTGTATTGGGTATATGCTCCCTTTAGACCATTACCTGATGATATCTAAATTGAAAGAAATTATTTGAAAATTATTTATCTATGTGCTATTGATCAATTATTCAATCAATATAGGTTAGAGTAAACTAGTTTGTTATGGTGATCTTGATAAAAGTATTACTGATACAAATAAAACCATATTTTACCATAATAAAAAGATTATCTACACCATATGGGGACACTCTATAGTGTATGAATCAATTTTCTAGATTCTATTAGTGTTTCTTCTTCAATTATTGAAACTGAATTGGGTCCATTCTATAAGGAGTCTTTGATATAGGCATACCCCAAGGTATGAGTTTTATTGGAAACTCAAAAAAAAAGATTTAGGGGGGGCTAAGAAACCCTTCAGAAAATACATGGTATATTACCAGGAGATAGAAATGTCTTCAGTATTTAATTTCTCCCAAATCATTTTGGATAAGTAATACTCATTCATAGGTATTAAGACTCATGTAATGAAATTAATTTCCATTGGAATTTCATGTTTTTCCTTAAAATGATAGACAATAATGGGTTAATTTATAATAAAAAATGTGAATTACCTTCCTTATAAATTGATATATGATCTATATAAATAGAGACAATCCATGGCCAAAATCACATAAAATTAAACTCGATGGAGAAAAATATGTTCTATAGAAAGTGTATTCCCATGAAAATCTATCAGAGAGGATTTATAAACCTGAGATGAAATCATAATACTGTTATTATTTTTCATAAATATTAATTATCTTATAGTTTATGAACTAATTTTATACTCTTAGAAAATTTATAACATATAAAAATTGTTGTAGAACCAAAATTAAATAATACATTTTTAGTTCTAGAGTGGATGATAAGTGTACCTTTGACCACTTAATTCTTGTGATTGCTTCAACATTTTTTATATAATAACATGTACCTTTATCCATTATCTTATAATTTTATTGGTACTTACTATCATCATTATCCATTGAATTAATACAATAATTATATTATGTCTGTAATCCTTAAAATTAAATCATTGAAGTGCTGGTGTTGTAGTTGGTAAATCATTATTCTCATCATTTATCACCCCATTAGGTATCTTTGAAATTCATTTCCATGATAACCATCTTGTCCACACTTGAAGGATTTACTAGTCCCCTAAAGAAAATTTCTACAATCTTCTTTCCATATTTTTTTCAAGAAGGGATATTAATTTTCTTTTCCTTCTGGGTTCTATTATTTAAATACCGTGAAAACACATTTTTTATCTTATCTCCTAAACTATGGGAATAATTATAGTCAAGAATATAAATTAATTAATCAAGAGTAAATATAATTATTTTTTTCCTAACAATGTTTAGTGATTCCTTTTGGTGACTTAGTCTTAAGACACTATAGAAATGATCAATTTTTCATTCAGGGCTAATGATAAAACCAAATGATTAACTTGTATGTCTATTAAGATTTTCTCTATAGGTAACAATGGATTAGTCATCAATATACTTAATTTCCATGAAATACCTCTCAATTTTAGTATAAATAATCTGATATAAACATTGAATGAATAAAACCTCCTTACACTCAACCCATTTCATAGAGTCAATTTCTCTATATTTCTTTGTATTCTTCATAAGTATCCACCATTGATCATTTTCACCTTTAAAACAATGAACATCTAAAGAAACCATATAATAATACAATCAATATACAATAAAAATATATTTTCTATAGAACTGATCGTTTTTTCTATAAATAGTGTGTTAGAAGACCCACTAAAGGAGGGTGGTTGTTGTATCATAAAGAAACTGATAGCAACTTTCTCTTTTTCTTGGTATGTTTAGGATTTTATGATTGACCCAGATAAAATTATTTTATTAATATTATTTGGCGATAATATTTATGTGGATTTTCACCTCATATATAATATCATTTTTTACTCAATAGTACAATCATCGTATTATCTATCGCATCCATTTTTACCTCAATTCATCCTAGTTTCATCCATTTTATGAAATAAAATATTTTTTGGGATGAGTTTATTTAAAAAAACTATTAACATGTGATAAATAAATCATGAATAACATGTATACCATATCTTATTAAATTCTAGTATTCAATATAATTTATATATGGTTATTAATTATTTGTATTCCTAGCCTAAATATGTTAAAATCACTTAGAATATTTCATAAATAGAATTTAAATCCACTAAATCTTATCCCATATGAGGGTAAAACTTGGTGTCTATTTTGTCCTATTTTCATAAACCAAATGATCATAAAGTTAATATCCAATTAGAATTTTTATTTCCATTACCCCTTGGAGAAATTATGTTAGATATCACATTAACTTTTTTTATCCCAACAATTATTTCATTTTTTAGAAATCACACACTCTATAATTACCAAAAAAATCACATTTCCTACATTTTGGATTATTATTCAGATTTTCATTAATTTCCTCCATTCCTAATACCAAAAAACAAAAAAAAATATACATTTATACCAACTGAGGAAACACAAACCCTCACTAATATGTCTGGTTATAAAAATGCATTCTTTAATCATAGTCTTTGATAAAAAAACTGAGTCGATCCTATAATCAATTAAATAAATATTACATCATTTTAAATGAATAAATAATATGTATCAAAATAATACATTTTGTATAACTATAAAGGTTTTGAGTTTTTTGAGACTAAATACATAATCAACTTATTTATGAACAATTTTTAACATTTCAAACAATCTTTCATTTCACATGGTACCCTTATAGACTAATCAAACACGATACCTTTCTTCATAACCTGGGAAAAAGAAAACATAATAAAGGGTGATCTCAGATTATTGGTAGGGGTAAACATGAGAGATAATAATAAAAGATCATAATCAAGTATAAGATAACCATAATGGTATGATAACACAATGATTACTTATAAAAATCATACCCAACAATTCATTGGTAATAAATCATGAGCCATGTCATAAATATTTGTCGTAACAAAAGTTATGATTCATAATAGTGTAAAATCTTCATTAGTAAATCATGATTCTTAGGGGGGTACCATAAGATGAATAATATGACATAAGATTTTAGAATTTACATAAGGATATAAAATCATTTCCTTGGACAAGTCAATGATCCATGGACATCATAGTGGACTAAAAACCACAGATGATTGGGTTCACTGAGAATTATCAATATCAAATTTGATAGAGTCCCATAGTGGATTGGGTTCACAACCCATTCCTATTAATATTATCACATGAGGCATTAATCTTTACTCAATTAATTTTAAGGCTATATAATTCCATTCCCACCTATCACATAATAAAAACCATACATATGTGTGGCATTACTATAAGAAAACATTCATATTTAAACATAAATTAATTAACCCATGGAAAATATATGGGTTTCCTAAAAACTTCTACATAACATTCATAAACCATAAAAAAATGGAGGTGGGTAGCAGAATAAGAATATATCCCATAAGGAAGATAATTTTATGTTGACATAGTTGAAAATAACCCTTTTTAGAATATTGGATAAATCCATTTATGAAAATAATATATATCCATTTAATTTTATAAATAATTTTTAAAACAATTTTAAAACATGTAAATGGAAATTCATAAAGAATAATGATTATAATATTGAAAGAGTGTGTTCACAATAAAAACGTTAAAAAGAATTTTTTTCAAAAATAAATGTTGAAAACATTAAAATAATATTTTAAAACAAATATATAAAAAATAAAAGTTATTGGAAATTAACATAATAAATTATTTAAGTATTGATAAGTATATGTGTAACATGAATATTAACATAGAGGTGGATGAATCCTTACAAAAAGGAATAGGTAGGGCCAGTTTCATATAAAAGAATCACATTAGGAAAGGTATGTACAAAGAAAAAAACAAATTTAGATGAAACATGTAAATATGAATTTATAACAAGAGTAAAATAATATGGTTGGGATTTTAGTGATAAATTTAACACAATTCTTCCCTGAAGGAAATTCATTCATTAAAATCTTGATTTATAAACAAGATTGGAAGGAAACCTTTTCCTTTTTCTCTTAATCATCAAAAAATCCCTTAAATATATAGTATAAAAAACTAATCATTTGAATTACTTATTTAATAACCTTATTAATATTTATTATATTTTATATTAATCAATTAGAATCATTCACTACAAATATATTAGTTAGTTAATATTTATTTTCATCATCAGATGTCAGTAATTTTGATTGTTTCATTCATGTTTTGTAATTGTGATGTTAAACCCTATTAATTGATACGATGTTCATAATTACAATATTATAAAATGTATTTATTTATTTATTTCTAATTATCTCTATATCCACATGTTAATTTTATGGAAGCTATTTTCATGGTTCCCAATTGTTGGGGAGAATCCCACAACGTAACATTGTAATATTTTGGATCGATTGTTTTTATTAACAAATTTGATGTCCATGGTTAGTTGAGTCATTCCAAATATATTTTTGATAAGGTATTTTGTTAAATATCAAACTAAAAATTAATGGACACTTTTTATGTGATAAAAAAATTCTATATACAAGGTTAAATCATTTCCCAGTTTTTGCCAAATATTTGGGTTCCAAAAAGCGGAGGTTGGATTATTCATTGAAAAAGTTGGATTACCATTAATTCCTCATAAAAATATGGAAAAAATAATGAGTTTTTAGAAGTTTGGAGTTTTTTGAAGGTATGGATATTTGTAACAGAATTCGTTGTCATGAAGGCTAGGTTTTGCCAAGCGGAGGAGCATCATAAATACATGAAGAAAAATTTAACATATTCATGACTACAAGAAGTGGATCATTGTGAATACCTGAAGGTTTATGGTAAAGTCCATGAATATAATAATCTTTATGAATAGGAAATTTCTTTGGATCTTTATGAAAATTGGGAGCATCATGAAAAAAGTTACGGAGTATTGGGGAAAGATGATTATGTGAATGGAAGATTCTAAAATGGGTGGAAAAGTCTATAAATAATCCTCTACCCCCATAAAAAAGTAGATCTAGACCTATAAAATATTGTAAGGCTCTATATTCATGAATTTATTTCTTGAAAATTAGTTCTTGAATAATTGAATTCCATGAAGGCTATGAAGGAGGACCAAAATTTCGAAGAATCGTGAAAATATTGATGTTAGTGAAGGCTATAAAAAGCTGAAAAATATTTGTCTACTTCATAAAGGATAAGTGAGCTTTGTGAAAGGTAGGATCTCCATTAAGGCTAAGTGATCCTTATAAAATGAAGGCACCTCATGGTAGCTATTTAAGATTTATAAAATATGTGAGATTTATGATGAAAGTGAGCATCGTGAAAGTGTTTAGAAGGTATTTCTCAGTAAGTCTATAGTTAAGTGATTTTCATCAAGTGTATGAAAGTGGGACTTCAATATATAAACTTTCTACAGATGATGATTTATTAATTATTGATAATTAAGGGACCTACATGTCTATAAAATTTGCATAAATCCTTTATAAAGTAATGAGAAAAGGAAGAGGAAGAATTTGATCCTTTCCACCAATAGTATTTTATAAAAAGTTAGATCTAGGGAGTGAACCTTGGGAAGGAATTGATTTATCCATAAAACATGTAAAGTTAGTGTTCCTGGGTAGAGAAGTGATCTCTCTCAAACATTGATTTGGCAGTGACCATGGTAAATTTTTAACATCAGGATAGTGTCATTGTATGCTCCTTGGATTTAGCTTAGTGAGGGTGAAACAAGTAATAGTCGGTATGTCCTCATGCTTAATCTTTTGTTTTAGTTTCATTCCATCTTCATTAGATAAATAAGGAATGAATAAGATCAACATAAACACTTAAGAACAAATAGAGTGACCCTTATAATAAATAGGTCAATATCTAGTGGGGAAGAAGGAATTTTGAGAAGAATATGAATACCCTAATTCACCTACCCTAGGGTATCTAATCCATTTTTTAGCATACCAACAAGAATGTGATATGTGATTAATTTTCTTCAGGAGATTTACTAATATTAATAGATTACATTATAATGATCATTAATTTTTTTGTTATCTGTTAAAAACCATATTCATGACATATATTATTCCTTAATATCATATGTATTCATCAAATATGTTTTATAATCATCTTGTAATAGAGTTATTAAAACAAGACTTGTAATCCATGGAAGCCTTAGTCCACAAGTACTCACGATTAAAGTTTTCATTTTGTAATAAAGGGTATTAATAAAGGAGTTTCAAATTTTATTTATATATTTATAAATATATAATAAATATAATATTTATTCATTAAAAAACTTCATATAACCAACAATTCATGGTTGTTATGAAAAATGATACATGTTATTCGTGGAGGTGGCAATACATATGTAACATGGGAGGCATTTTCATCTTTATAATGAATGGTAACGTATTAGAAAATTATTATTAAATTAATTGTAGAAGTTAAAGTATAATAATAATAATAATTTGATTCAATTAGTATCATTAGGAATGTTTTTTATGATGTTAAATGAAAAATATAAAATCAAAAGATTAGGTAGAGGATAGGACTCATGTTTAGAGTTTGCGTTTTCTTTTTAATTCCCTCTTGGAAATGGTGGACTTGTAGAAAATTTTAACTAAAGAATTATGAAATTATAATAGGATTCTAATAGAGTTAAAATGTAAAGGGATTTAAGAGGTAATATAGGGTAATATTTTCTTGATGAAGGTGTCGTTGATCTATTTTTAAATTTTAAAATGAGGTAATTTTTCTTGTAATTGATGTTATGTGATGGGTAAAGTTGAAATAATATTATTGTTAAGTGAGAAAAGGGTTATGTGACATGTGGGTATGAATTTAAAACCAACTAAATGACTTATATAATTTCTATGTTTCATATATGCTTCATGAAATTTGAGCCAATTAATTTTCCCAATTTTACCCCAATTAAGATTGATTGGCATTTTACCATGGTAATAATGTTTTTACTAAAAATATAACTTGGCCCCACTTAGAAAATTTAAATTTTATAGTTCAATATTAATAATCTATTTAATCAAATAAAATTTATAAATAAGATAAAATTAACTTTTAAATTAAAATATAGGATTTAAAAAAATATAGAAATATAACTTTAACATAATAATGGTTTCTCTTATTATTTAAAATTAATTAATAATTAATGTTGTATTAATATATAAAAAATTAATAATAGAATATATCATCATTTATCCATAATATACTTAGCTTCTGGAAAAAGAATTAATGCCATAAAAATACAATTTTTGAAAGAATACATAAAATGATCTTATTAGTTATTTTAGATACTCTAAATGATTTTTTTAATTGAATTAGTAATAATAATTAAATTTATTAATCTGTATACATATATTTTTTAATTAAGTTGCCTTTATTTATACCCTCCAATTCAGCGGCCATATTATATCGGTTATATCTAAAAAAATGGCTCATTGTTTCGTGGGAAAAACGTTTTCAAACACAAAAAATTTATTTATGTGAGAAATATATTCCAAATTAAAAGGGTGTTACACCAATAAATGTAAAAAAATTATCCTGGATCGCAACTGAATAAAGGAATATTTTAAATACATTTCATAAATACTATACTACATAAGATATTTAACTACTAAAAACATCCTTTTGTATTTTAGTCTTATAACAAGAGAAAAGGTATCCACAAAATCAAACACTTCAACTTGTAAATATACCTTTAAAAATGTTTTTAATTATTCCTTCTAAATTCCCTTTCATAATTTTGCTAATTAATAAATACCCACATAGTCACAATCATGTTCTTATCATTGGTTCTAGGGAAGGGATTCCAAGGGAAATTATTATCTGTTTTTTCTTGTTCTTCATTTATAGCTCTAACTAGTTATTTGTGACTGATAGATTAAACCAATAAATGGGATTTAGTTTAAAAAATTATATAAGTTTGATTCTCAAACCATATCATTCTTCTCATTTGAACATGTTCACTCAAACTCCCGACTATTTCTTTTACTATAAAGTGTTTTTTCATCCTCTAAAATTCATTTTCAAACTCTAGAAACCTCCTCCAAATCACTAATATGGTCAAAAATAATATCTACTTCCTATAACTAAAACTCATCACATTATTCATTATTTTTTCAAGAAATTTGATCTCCATTTTCAAACTAATCCTATCTACTTCAATCATATCATCGGTATTGAGTTTATATTCAATAATTTTTACATCATAGTAGTTAATATCTTTTTGAAATATTTTATTCTAGAACCTATATCATGTTCCATTGGATAAATATTTTAAAAATATACATTTATCGGTCTTATCATCAAAATTAACCAATATTTTAAATTTATTTTTTTTATGATACATAAATCCAAACACTCTAAAATCATCCAAAGTCAACTAATTCATATAACACATCTCATTGGGGGTCATGTTCAAGTTTTGTCTCTGGATAATCTAGTTATGAATATGAAAAATAGTCAAAATAGACTCTATCCAATAAAATTTTGAGTTGTTATATTCTGGTAGAATGGATCTCCCTATCTCAACCAAACATCTATTTTTATTATCTGGAACTCCATTTTTTTTGGGGCTCTAAATAGTACTATACTGATTTTTAATTCCATGATTACCAAGATAACAGTAAAAGGATAGTCTTATGACCTCCTTCCAATTATCAAATCAGATTTTCTTGATACACATCCCCAATTAATTCTCATTTATTTTCATGAATGTTTTGAATAATCATTATTACTCTTATTTTTGTCTTATGAACATTAAATTACTCATTCCAGTAAAATATTCATTAAATGTGATGAAATAAATATCAACTTGTGTGGGATTATGTCTCATAAGTCCACATAGATCTAAATGAACCAACTCAAGTGGAATTGAAGACCATATTCTTACCCTTTTATGACCATCTTATATTATTGTTTCCTTTTGGAAGGTTCATAAAATTTCATCTCTCTTAGGATGAGGTAAGTTTCTCATTAAATAACACATTTAAATCATTCTTAATCTTCTCTAACACATGTGACCCAATTTTCTATACAAAATTGTTTCTCATATTTTTTACTCAAGATAGTAGTATTTTATTTTTGTATCTAATTTGAATAAGCATAAAACTGGTTCTTTGAATTTTATTGATATGTTTTCCATATTTTAAATATTTATAAGGAATGTTTTACATCAAATTATAACCACATTTCCATTCTCACAGAGCTGACACACACTCAACACATTGAGATTAATCCCCTTAACAAGCATTGTATCTTTTAACTTCATTTTTTAAGACTCTATCTATGTTATCACAAATCCATTGATCTTCAATGGTTTCATTTCCAAATATCATAGAACCATGTCATGATATTCAACATTCTTTAATATTAGGGTACCACTAATCATATGTGATAATAATACACTATCGATAATTCATGCCTTAATTCTATTAAATCTTTGTGATCCACATTTATCATGAGTGAATTTACTACTATTATTCTACTATGAGCCTTCATCCATCCATAATCCTCCTTATTATACTTTAAAAGTATGTCTTTACACTCATCCTCCAAGTGAAATTTTTTTATCACTTAATATATTGATCTCATCTTCGAAATAAAATTTTTTATAATGATTTCATGTTTAAGATTTTTTAATAGAACCCTCATAATCAAAATCTTATTCAGTTCTAAAGGAGATAAATATTGTACCATAAAATATTTTTTTGTATAAAAACCACATCACTAGTAGTACCCTTTAAACCCCTATTCTTCAAAAAAAAACTATTGTGTTTTTATACCAGTCTAGTCTTGTTATTCAGGTATGCCTATATCCACCATTTATTTAGGTTTTTAGAGTTTTTTGTTTTCCTATTTTCCTAAACTTTCTATGATATATATTTTATCCTCAGATTTTTTTATGGACTAAGATTACTGAAATGATCATTATATCCTGCATTTTTATCTAAAATAATTTACCTTTTTGAATTATTATATGTGTATACTTTACCTAAATTTTTTTATAATATTTCTTTTCAATTTTTGATGGCTCATAATTCACTTCCATATACTTTTTTTAGTAATAATTTACTTTTTAGAGAATCATTTGAACCTTATGACATAATAAATGTGTCCTTTTAAACTCTATTTACTAATAGGGAATCTTCTTATTGTGTTCCTTCACTAGTCTATCTTGTTCATCTAGCTTTACTATGAAAAGATTAATATCTTCAAGATAATTAGTATCAGTATCATGAAGACCATATTTATCCCTTATCAACTTTTTAACTTCTTCTTTTGAGACTTGATTTATATTTTATGTTGTGTGTTTCTCTCAAGCCACACCATATGTTCATCTTTTAGCTTATGTTCCGTGTAAAATTATTCTATTTCATTTAAATTTAAAGAAATTTCTATTTTTTCCCTCAAATATGACATGAAATTAGTATGTTTTCTTATAAAATATTTCTTGAAATCACTACTCAAAGAAGTGGAGTCATATTTTTATTTAATTTTCATATCTCTCTTCTTTATTATTTAAAATTTCTATTTATTTTCACTAGAGTTATTATGTTCTTTGAAAACACTTACTCTTAATATTCTTTAGGGATTTTATTTATTCATTTTATCTTTATATATTAAATTATTCTTCCTTGTATGATCTGATACAAACTATCCAATTACCCAACACTTGAAAAACATCAATGGGAGATTTTTCTTATCTTTTCCTTTTCACCTTTTTATATTTATTTATATAAAGGCATTAATCTTCTTATGATTCTCGTCACTCTAAATATCTTCAGATGAATAATTTTTTGACTCAAATTCCTTTTCCCTGGTCATAAATTTTCTCTTATATTTTTGATTCCATCTCCAATTTTACCTTTTTATTAAAAACTAGAGTTTTTATCATCTTATAAATAATAAGATTATTGTGTAACTCTTAATGTGATGGTTCATTATTTTATTTTATATCTTATATAATTGGTTCCAGTATGTTTAAAAAGATTCTCATTAATTTTTTAACAGCATTTCAATCTTGCATCTTCTCTCCAAATTCTCTTATGTGACTGAATATCACATTCACCCTGGTAATGTAATCATTTATAGTCTCATATTTATGCATTTTTATATCTTCAAACATAGCACTCTAAAATTATAGTTTATATTATTTGACCTTAATATTTCTTTCATAAAAGTTCTCTATCTTTTCCAAGATATCTTTTTTAGTCAGGATCCCCATTAATTTAGTAAATTATTTATCCAAAAAACAATATAAAATAGGATTATTGGGTTCCCCTTCAACCTAAAAATTTATTTTTTCAGGGATGGTTATGGTTTCATCCCAACCAATAAGGGGAAACCCCATATTCCAAATATCACTGACCTCTATACATTGTTATAAAAGATAGAGAATCATTATGTTCTTATAAAAATGGAAGTTATTTCCAAAAAATATGGTATCTATTATTGTTTATTGAATTTATATTTTTAATTAATTGTATAGGTAGGATCTCAAATTGAACATGATTTTCTTGAAGATCACCTAAATTACCCATGTGAATTAGAGTAACATTATTAGGAGAGGGTGAATAATATGTAAAAGTTTTATAAATTCTTTTAAATTATACCTTTTTATGTTTTTAAAGTCTTGGTCTACTCTTAATAATAACATCCCCACCTAGGATGAGACTATAATGAATGTAATTCATAGAAAATTAGTTTTTTGCAATGATAGAACTCAATGTGAAAGTGTAATCATTGATAGGTTTGGGTTTAGATCTGAGACCTATATTATCACTATAAAATATATTTGATTGCAATATATGGGTAGTGCTCTAATTTGAACATAGTATGGATGTCTTTGAATGAACAAAATAAGGGTAGTGCACCTCCTTGAATCATGACCAATGATAAAAATAATGAAGGTTCTAGTTATACTAGACTCACCAGTCTTCAAATAATCCAGATCGTCTTGAAAAATAAAAATATTTAAAAAAAACTAGTTTATTTTTTATGGAAGATTAATATTTTTTATGGTGAGGTCTTAAACTAAAAAAAATCAAACAAATAGTAGTAGGTCGGACTTCATTTTTAGTTCTTCATAATACCCACCTTATGCATGAGAGAATGCATGAAAATGATAATATTCTGACTTCTTAGTGGAAGGAACTAAAAATCATCAGTAACCTGGTAATAATTCCTCAATATATTTTATCATCACATAGGAAGCACTTATATGTCTTCTCACTCATTGATATAGTGATTCTTCTTTACATAAGTGTATCTTATTCTTTTCTCAATATTCAAAACCAAATTTCCTCTCCATTTATACCATTTATAATAAATTTTGTTTGTAAATAAAATTTCCATAATTATTTGGTAAACTTAACTTAATTCTTAGCTATAAGGTACACCGTTGGATAAATACTTCATATGAAAAAGCAACATTTATCACAAAAAAAAATAAAATATTCAAATTTTAAATCACCATGAATTTGGTTATA
Organism: Viscum album; assembly: GCA_963277665.1. Lineage (NCBI taxonomy): Eukaryota > Viridiplantae > Streptophyta > Magnoliopsida > Santalales > Viscaceae > Viscum > Viscum album. The sequence goes on along the minus strand of CAUJRU010001491.1, from coordinate 53,525 downwards.
TGATCATATAAATTAATATTTATTTAAATATACAAAAATATTGTATTTGGTCATGGCTTTGATCAACAGTTGTTATATTTATGGATTTCTATACAGTGAATCATCATCTAATTTTGTCTTCGATTCACAGATATACTTAAATATGAAACCTTATGATGTTATAAACGTTTCCAAATTATAATGAATTATCATTTCATATGGTGATTTGATGATTATGATATTCATTTTTTTCACAATTTATATACACTTTATGAAGTTACTAATGATCTCTTATTATACCTTATAATCATGCTAAACTCACATTATGTAGTATAAGTAAAAACCATACAATCACTCAAAAAACACCATAAGAACGTCATGATTCACCTTATATATTCTTATAAACCTTAAAATTATATAGGAACCACCTTATATTATCCAAAAATCTCCTCACATACATTAGATCTCACCTTGTTACATTCATGATTTTTCCATTTTCACTAATGCCTGAATTCTCCCAGTTACTTCAAAGAAAAACAAAGTATCTTTTATTAATTCCTGGCTATATTAAAATATCCAAAAAAATTAAAAATATTCTCATATATTAATCATATCCTTTAACAAATATTTTTTAAACAAATCCTTAAATAATTTTATTTATTACTCAACATTGATTCTTAACCCCACATTCTTTGTCCAATACATGTGTACCTCACTAATCATCCATTGATGGGATAAAGTGATCCATATAGAATCTAAAGGACATTGATTTTATAACTATGGGTGTTAAAAAACTACTAGATAGCATTATGATATCTATTTCAGTTAAAAAATAGGTGGTAAATTCCAAATGACATCTTGAGTGCTTCATTGACATGACCATTGTTGTTAAATATTTCTCAAACACTCTCACAGTCTCACCATGGAATCTAAATTCTATATAGAATCTCAATATCTCTTTTGGTCTAACCATGGGAGATAAATTATATATGTAATATTATTTACCTGGATAGTGAGATGACTGAATGTTCAATAGCATTTAAATCTACTATTTTATAAAAAATTTAAAGATTATATAATAGTTAAAATTAATATATAGTTGAAATTTAAAAAACACAAAATAAATTTCTAAAGTAGTCAAAAAAAGTGATATTATGTATACTCTTCACTTCTATCTATCCATGTGGGAAATAGACCCCACTAAAATACATACATTTATAAGGGAGTTAAAACCTAACTACAAACCACCTTTTTTAGAGTTGGCACATAAAAAATAAACTATATATTAAAGGGAAGTTAAAATTCACTAAAACATTCATTTTCACCCCAAAGGGAAAACCCAAATAGTTCTTCCTTACTCACCTTAGTGTGAAAACCCAGGTATACATTTTAATATAGGTATAACTGAATATGTCATGCATTTGAATTAAAAATCTTAAACCAATACTAACTTACATATAAATAATATAATATCCCAGGTTTTCTAATGAGGTGCTGGTCTTTTTATGTTTTGTTTTAACTCTTTGTTTTTGAACTAATGTGAGTGAGTTTTGAGATCATATGAGTTTTGGGGATAACTGTGGATTATTCAGATCTTGGAGGCTAGCTTTTGAAGAAAATAGTTTGGCTACATGGTTAGGAGAAACTTTGTGACCCAAACCACATAGTTAGGAGTAACCATGTGGGATTTGGATAGTAGACTAGAAGAGGCCACATAGTTTGAGTAAATCACTCATATTGATGAAAAATCCTATGTATGTGGCTCTCCAACTCTTAGTTAAGGTGTGAAACATGGTTTTCACAAGGTTTCCTAAACTGTGTGCACGAACCGTGTGAGGTCCCCCTTGAAATATTGAAGGGTACACAGATTGTGTACGGTTTATCCAAATGTGTAACAAAAACATGCTGCCCATATTTTAAAGGGGAAATGACTATTTTACAACTTTTTCAATATTATATTTAAACCTGAATTTCTTCATTCTAATGGAAATCCTCACCTTGGTAGATTTTCTTTGAAGCCAAATCCTAGGCTTGGCCATCGTTTCTCTATTCAAGATCATATTTAAAAACCATTTATTTCATTGGATCCACATCAGTGGGTTCTTCATTCCTCTTATTTCATTCATCATTTTACATCATATTGACAGTGTTATTTTGGTGTAAGATAATTTTCCTTATCTTTATTATTTTCATCCATTCTTTATTTTTCTTCTGATATGTAAATAATTATAGGTTGATAATGCATGAGTTCTCTACTACAGACCTACTACAGGTATTCTATACCTTTCCATCAATTTTTAGTCTTTTATAAGAATAGTTTTCATTATAATGCATTATTAATTTCTAATGTCACTAAAATAATTAATTAATTGTTTTAATTGAATGATTTAGAACCTATTAGGTTTCTCTTTGAGTATCATTGTGATCATTTTTTGTCGGTATCCCTGACCTAGGCCACACATAGGAAATTCATTTTTATCTTACCTATCTTATACCGCTCCACAAGGTGCATGTGATATTTTCACTTATTTTTTTATCTATAATGAATTAAATTAAAATTAAATTAAATGAATTTAATTGAGAAACAAATGCGGTTTTCTATATTTCCATTTGATTATATGATGTTGTTTTGATTAAATTGTTTGAATTGATAATGTGGAAATTAGTTTGAAGAACTCATGGGATGTGATTTTTTATGAAATGATGAATGTATTGAGATTATGAATTGTAATGTTAGTAGATTCCTTGGATGAGATCATTGTATGAGATCCTTGTATCCTGATTCCATTAGATTCTATGGATGTTCCTACCCTTGAATATTTTTAACAATAGTTGATGCCTTGGACCTATTTTATCCTTGGATCCTGATTCTGTAGGATTCCAAGGGACTTTCTACCCTTTGGATCTAGATTTTTGGTACTCACTTTAGATAGGGTCAGTTCACATTCTCGTTGTCCACCAACCAAGTCTTTATCGAGATTCCATTGAGATGCTCCTCAAAATCAATGAGGATTCCTTGGTCTTTTATACCATGAATCTAACCCATTGTGGTCTAACACTTTTGATAACTTTGAATAGTCATTGTGGTCCCATTTTAATATTTTTGTGGTCCTAATTTATGTTTTAAATGAGATTATATGGAAATTCAATTAAGGATAATTTTTCATTTTTTATAGATAGCACTAGTACATGTATTAGAATACAATGGTTTTACTTAACTGTATCATGTCTGTTATTTTTTTTACAAATACCCTTTTTATGAGAGATGGGCCATTTTTATAGGGATCCCTATTTGGTTCGACAATATCGCTTCCTTTATCTCAAATTCCATGGGTACATTATTTTTAGTATTTCGATACTTGTTTTATATATCGCACACTACTTAGCTTTCATTACACAGACTGGATTTTTTATAGACATCGTTGGTGGTGACTTACTGAGTTTTATCTCACACCATGTTTGGGCCACAATTGGGTACCTAGAGAGACTTCATGGATGATGGTTGTGACTAGGGAAATAACCAAATTTATGATGCCTTATTTGTTCTTTTATTATGAGCAGGGGAGCATGGGATTGAGCTAGGCTTATGATGCTATTTGGTGATGGTATTTTATGTCTTATTGTAATTTTTATAGATGTATTATATTGGAATTTTTTACGCAAGTTTTACTATTATTTAGATACATGAAATTGCACATAATTTTGTATATGATATTTCCATTGGAATTGTTTATTTATTATAGTATTCTTGATGTTTGTTTTATATCAATTATTTAACCTACAATTCGTATTATTTCTTATGATTACATCATTTTTTTACTCTGAAATAAATATATAGTCTCTCTATAGACACACCCTAGGCCCACACTGCTAGTCGGCAACCTCAGGCATATGGGGAGGCATGCTTCAGGCCATGTAACCCATCGGCTTGAGGCATCATTTAGTGGATTCCGAGTAGGGATATTAAAAAGTGGTATCATAGTATTTTATTTTCTGGTTTTCTTACTATTTTGAGTCAATATAAGGGGATTTGGATGGTATTAGAATTTTTTAATGATCTAATCATGGGAGTAGCTAACCCACATAGTGGGAAAAGATAAATTTCCAAGAATGGAACTTGTTTTTTTGAATTTTTCTTATTATATTTGATTTGATTCCACAATTGGGTGAAAAACATTGTCATTTAAGGTCCCATATGATTACTGATATTTATATTTTTCTACATTATATTAGGGTATTCCATCCCATGCATTAATTTAGGCACCACCTAGGATTCACATGCCATGCATTATGTCATTCCATATAGGATAAAATTTTTGACTACGTGATTATTTTTTGGGCCTTAAGTGATATACATATTGTTTGATAAATGATTTATTAAGGGAATTGGGAAAACGGTTAGTACATAGATTTCCTTCCATAATATAAATACTGATTTCCTACTTAGCCTAAAAAATACACCCAATAAAGAAAATTATGAAACATTGAGTCATAGACCATTGGTCCCATGTACTGGAACATGTTATGGTCATGATTAAGTGGAAACTGCATTTCGATTCATGATGTGTATGGTACAATATAGATCAGAAGTAGTGACGCATTTGGATCAACCATTTAAATAGAATAGTAAAGTGAATATGAATTTAAATGAAATTGAAATTTATGAAGTATGGAACTTAACCTATACCCGGCTTAAAATGGGTAATAGGCAGTGCCTCTTGAAATTTTACGGTTGATCTTGTTACCCATTCTAGGAATTCAATGCATGTATAGGGGTGTGTCTTGTTTATAGAAAGTATTTAACCTATCATATTATTTTACCTGTAATATTTTTGTTATCAAATTTTTACAAGGTGTGCTTTTGGAATTGTAGAGACATCCCACCACAACAACCCCCAGTCATGCTTCAGGATGGTGCAGACAACCATGCTTTGGAGGTGGTGGTCCACGGGATACTATTAGATCCTCATTTATTTATAACTGAGGCACTAGTAGAAGTAATAGTTGTGGGTGTTAAGGTATAGTTATGTGACAATTTTATGTGATTTATGTCGACCGTATAGGGAACCCCTCAACCTTCCTCATATATGGAAGAGATAACATGTGTGTTCCAGCAACAACATACTCTCATTTTTTTCAGGTATGTTGGGCCACAGGCTATTCAGATAGGGCTTGAGAATAATTTTTTGATCATTAATCATCTGGAGACACATCCTAAGAGGAGGGTGAAGCTCATAACATATATGCTTCAGGGAGAAGCTATGCACTGGTGGGATGTTTTGAACCTAGATGATACACTCCAAGATATGGTTTGGACGGATTTCTAGAATAGGTTTTATGAATAATTTTTTCCTGATATCCTAAGAGATGAAAGGGCCAGTGACTTTATTCATCTGGAGTTGGGTGATATGACATTTATGGAATATTTGGCATGAATTACATAGCATTAGTGCTTTGTGCATATTTATCTTGCTAATGTGTATTCGAGGGAAATACACTTTGAGTAATGTCTTAGGAATGTTGTTTGATCATTGGTCAATGTGTTATGTTTAACAACTATTATAGAGATAGTAAATCATGTGCTTAATATTGGGTGGATCCTATGGGAATATGGGGGTGCAGAACTAGGAATTCCATGCTCTTGACCCAATAGTTCAGATTTTAGTGGTTAGAAACATCATTTTGAGGTTTCATTTGAGGGTAATACCATCTAGGATATTAGTTCCAATATTGTTGTCTTCAATTTCTTGTGTGGGAGATGGGTGCATATGAGGAATCACTATGATCGGGAATCATTCGTGTGTTAAGATTGTGGAACAATGGGCCACGTAAAATGTTTCATTGGGACATTTCTTCAAGAATCTTGTTGAAGGGGATCAACTTCGAATCCGCATTCAGGATTAGGCTTCACAGCTCTGCAATAGGTTGGGAGTTGGAGTAGTTTTGGTCATTCAGGTTGAGACGTTGGTCATGGTTGAGGCTTTTAGGCACCAGTTTCACCTAGATAGTAGTGTGGGCCTACTCTTGGTAATGAGGTTGTTTTATAGATCTACTATTTAGGCCATATATATTATGTACATCCAACTATTGAGGAGAATAGAATCAGTCCATATATGGTGATAGGTATAATCATAGTACCCTATATACTAGTATATTATCTTTTTTTAAAGGTGCTTTTCATAGCTTCATATATTCACCAGTTTTGGAAATTTGTGGCATTGTTGTCCAATTTTCTAATGGAGTTATGACTTTGGATAATATTTTGGAGAACAGAAGAGAGGATGTACAATAGATTAGTGAGTTACCCCTTTATATTAGTGGTTTTCACTTCCTATTGGATCTTTTTTTCTTCGGGATGACTAGCTTTGATGTTATACTTGGCATGGAATGGCTAGTTTATTATAAATCCCATGATGATTTATATCAATGGATGGTAGATTTTACGTCAACATAAGGCATATTTTTTATTCAAAAGGGTGAGTGGGATGTCCAAGTGAGCCAAGTTGGGCTAGAGAATTATGGTTTGGGTAAAATGACAACCCATATTCCTAGTTTATATCTTGATAATCATGAAACATTCCAAGTAGAATTTCCTCCAGTGGTTGATCGTTTGAGGGATGTTTTCCTCAATGAAATTTCTAGTTTTCCTTCTATAAGAGGGGTGGTTTTCTATGTTGATCTAGTGTCAATATCTTCACTGGTATCCATTCCTCCTTGTTGGATTTCAACTATTGAGTCGTAGTAGATGAATATTTAGCTAGAGGGATTAGAGGCAATAGGGTTTATATGACACAAAACTTATCCATGGGGGTATTTGGTCCTTTTGTGAAAAATATGAAGGGACCCTCATGCTGTGTGTGGATTTTTTGGATGCTTGGCCAATTGAAGGTTAGGATCCGATTTCTTTTAATGTGGATAGATGATCTCTTTGGCCAACTCCAAGGAGCTCGGGTTTTCTCGAAGATTGATTTGAGATAGGTTAATCACCAGGTATTTTTTGACCAAAAGACATACCTCATGTAGTTTTACTTAGTAGGTATAGTCTATATGGGTATCTGGTTATGTCGTTCGGTCTCACAAATGTGCTAGTGGTTTTAATGGTGCTAATGAATCAAGTATTCCATCCTTAACTGCTTCGTTTGAGGTGGTATTCAAGGATGATATTTTGGTGTATTCTCACAATCAACATGACCATGCCAAACATATTGATAAGTTTTTGGATCCACTGAGAGCGAATAAGTTATATGTTATGATCACGATGTTGAACTTATGGATGGATAAGATTCACTTCCCACGTCATATTATTTCAAAGATAGGAGTATCAATTGATGCGTAGAAGGAGAGAATTATAGTTTCCTAGGATAATCCCAAGAATATATTTGATATAAGAAGTTACTTGGGTATAGATGAATATTATAGGCATTTCATATGGTACTTCTCATGCATATAATAACCTATTATGGACTTGACTAATAAGGGTGTGAAGTTTTTATAGTTATCTATCTATGAGACAGCCTTTCGGGAGCTGAAAGTGAGATTGACTTCTGCACCAGTGTTGATTACCCTAGAGCCAGGTAGGGGTTACACTCTATACTATGATGCATCAGTTATTGGGCTAGTAAAAGTTATGATGTAAGAGGAGATAGATGTGTCATACAGGTCTCATTATTTTAGGACACATGAGAGTAATTACTAGACACATGATCTCAAGTTAGCTGTTGTTGTACATGCCTTTCACTATTGGAGGTATCATTTACTATGAGAGCATTTTACGGTGCACATGGACCACAAAATCCCCAAGTACATATTTAAATGGCATGATGTGAATTTGAGGAAGTGAATGTGGGTTGATTACTTAAAATATTTTGACATTGATATTGTCTATATTTCTAAGAACAGCAATGCAGTTTCTAATGCAATGAGCAAGAGGAATCAGATACAGGTAGTTTAGCAGTCCAGTAGTGAGTGGAAGATTATAGATAATTTTTATGAGATGCACTTGGAGGTAGAGGATGGAAAAGGAAATAATTTCATATAATCCATAGAAGTGACATCCAAACTATTAGATAGAGTGAGTATAATAAATTTATCTGATCAGAGGTCTTAGTTATACGGAAGAGTGTGGTAGGTGAGGACCTGCCTCTTGTTTGGAGCGTGGGTGAGGATGAAATTCTATGTATTCACAGTCATGTTTGGGTTCCTACAAACATATGTGAGGAGATGATGCAATATTTTCCTTCCCATGTTTGGGTAGTACATCCCAGTGTTATCAAGATTTATTGTGATTTACATCCTCAGTTTCATTGTGCGTAGATGAAACATGAGGCAACTAGTTTTTTCAAAAGTTGTTAACCTATAAGAATGATAAGTAATAAAACTATTGACCAGCTGGGATTTTATAGTAATTACCAATTCTTTAGTGTAAATGGAAATATGTTGTGATGGATTTCATGATTGAATTGTTGAGGTCACCTCAAGGTAGTGATGTTTTATGGGTTTTTGTGGACAGGCTCATGAAGTTTTCTCATTTCCTACCGATTAGGGAGACCTTATTAGTGGTTGATCTTGGGAGGTTGTATATCCCTGAGATACTGAGTCTTCACAGGGTTCCTCATAAATTGGTATCAGATATAGATCCTGGTTTATGTATCATTTATAGAAGATTTTATAGCGGGGTTTGGGTACTCAAGTACTTATGAGCATGGAATACCACCGTTAGACTAATGTTCAATCATAGGATATGATTGAGGTGCCTGAGGAAAAACTAAGAGTAGGTGTTCCTGATTATGGGGGATCTTGGGAGAACCATACACACCTGCTTGAGTTTTCCTAGAACAATTTTTATCTTGTGACTATACAGTTAGAACTTTATGTGGAACTTTATGGAAGGTCGTGTAGATCTCCCATGTGATTATTAGATGATGGAGGTACAGCTTTACTTGAACCTTTCCTCATTTATGAGACTTTATAACAGGTCTAGTCAGTCAAAACGTGGACGACTACTGCAAAGTATAGAATGAAATATTTCATTGATCATCATCGATGGAAAAAAAGAGTTCAAGGTTAGAGATGAGGTCTTTTTATGTATCTCAATTAGGATAGGACAAAAATGTATCAGCAGATAGATTAATCTTCCACTATGATATGTATGGACATTTGAGATTATAGAGAGAGTCAGGCTAGTATACTATCAGTTGGAGTTACCTCATAGGTGTCTTACCATGCACACCATCTTCTATGTTTCTTTTTTTCATGTCCTGAAGGCCTTCATTTTTTATTGATTTTTTATAATCCACCTTTCAAGGGGTGATGTGCAACCCTTACAAGGCCTGTAGGTGTAAGTATTACATGACCCATAGGCCTTAGAGGAATTCATTGCCCATAGGTTTCAAACATTACATACAACCCAGACTAAATACTTGGAACTGCTCCTCCCCAGCATCTTAAATGTGAAATCATCTCTCCACCTTCGCATGGTTGTTTGGCTAGGCTTTCCCATGCATGCACAGGCTTGTCCCGATGGAAGGTTCCACACCCTCTCATTCTTGAAATCTGTTTAGCTTTTACTATAGTGAAAGTTTCTTGTTCATCCTCCTTCTGAAGGTTTTTCCTTGTAGGTTTTATGGTTTTCATCTACACTTTAGGTGGTTTGAAGGCCTTGAGGGGGCCCGAAGGCCTTACTTACCTGAAGGCATGGGTGGATCGAAGGCCTTAAAGGACTCAGGGACCAAATCGGTGGCCCAAAGGCCCAAACTGGGGAATATTCTCAACTGCTATAGTGTCAAACAGTGCCTGCTATAGTGGCACTATAGTACAACACGGTTCCTACTATAGTACCAGCTACATTACTACTACAGTACCAGGAAATTAGCCTCCACCTCGATTTGATCATGGATCACCTGGATGCACTTAAGGAGTCCTCACCAACTGGGTTAAGTATCATGTCCCATCCTCTGTGATTTTTAGTTATGCCATTATCACTCAGACCTATCTCACATTATGGACCTAGGTCAGGTGTATTTATAGATTGATTTTTCTTATGAGGACCATCATGTTCTTTTATCTTTGATAGGAGCATGAATGTTCTCTGAGGATAGTCTATTCCTCTAGAACGGGTGTTATAAAAGCACGTCCATTTATATGATGATACTTGGGAGCATGAGGATAACGTACATGATCAGTGGTTGGATTTATTCTCAGATGATTCTTAAACACCCTTGGAAGGAAATTTTGGGAATGAATTGATTTGTGGGGGGAGGATAATATGGCCCCAGTTTTTTCTATAAGGTACTTATCTTTTAAGGTTACATTTAACTCTTAGTTTTTTTACTAAATTTTTGTGAATTTTGAGATTACATGAGTTTTGGGGGTGTTTGGGGATTCTTTGGAGCCCAAATCCAGGACTTTGGAGAGAGAAAATTTTATCTTCGTGGTTAGTAGAAACCATGCATCCAAGAAACATATTAAGTAGTAAATGTGCATGAACTGATCAATGGAAAATAAGGGGCCACACAGTTTGAGGAAACCATGTAGTTTGGGGAACATAGGCATGTGGGGGGATCTGTAAATTTTATCAGAGGTATAAAACATGGTTTTTTTATAGTTTTCAAAATGGTGTGAATGAACCGTGCGAGGTCCCCCTTGCAGCTATGAAGGGAGTATGGTTGGCACATTATTTTTTCAACCATTTTTCCAAACCATGTGACCCATATTTTAAAGTGGAAATGACTATTTTTTCTAATGTTTCTATTTTATATTTAAACTCTCCATATTTTTTCATTCAACCATACAATCTCACCTTAAATATCCCCTTAGAATCCAAATCATAGGCCTATATACTATTTCTCCATCCATTCTCATATTCAAACACAGTTTGTCTTGTTGGATCTACATCAGAGAGTTATTAATTCCTCATATGTTCTTATTCATTTTACTTCATATAGATGATCTTATTTTGGTGAAAGATATATTTTTTTATTTCTAGAATTTTTGTATTTCATTCATTTTTTATCCAATTTGGACTGAATCAAAGGTTGATACTGGATGAGTGCTCTATTATGGACCTACAGGAGGTGGTGTATACCTTTCTCTCAAGGATTGGTATTTTATTAGAATATTTTATATTTTTTTTGTACATAGTACTTTATTATTTCACCCCTTTAATTAATTAAATGTTTTAATTTAATAAATTATAACCTATTATATTTCCCTTTAAGTACCATTGTTATCGTTGGTGGTTTTTATCCCCATATTAGGCCACCCATAGGGTGTACCATTATATATTCCCAATCTTATACCACCCCACTAGGTGTGTGTGATCTCTCCACCTATTTTGGGAGATATAATGAATTTAATTGGAATTAAATTTGCTGAATTGAATTGATAAGAGTATGTTTTTCCTCCATTTCTATGTCATTACATGTTGTTATTTTGATTAAATTATTTGAATGGAAAATGTATATACGAGTTGGATGAACACATGGGATGTGAATGTTTATGAAATAATGAATGGATTGAGATGAATAATGGTAATGGTAGTATATGCCTTGGAAAATATCATTGGATCCTGATTACCTTAGATTACATGGAAATTTCTACGCATGGATATTTTTTATGGTAGTGGATGCCCTAGAAATATTTTCTCCTTTGATCCTGATTCTATAGGATTCCAAGGTCTCTAATACCTATTTGATTTGGATTTCTTGGACTTGATTTAGGCATGGTATATTGATATTATCCTTGCACTATAACCAATTAATTACCAAGTTTCTACTTAGATGCTCATGGGACTATATGAAAATTCTATGGTCTTATATACCATTGGATCTAGCCCTTTGTGGTCTGTAACTTTTGAATACATATCATGGAAATTACAGACAATTTTGATTATATGCTGTGGAAATGGTTTATGTTTTAAACTTGATTACAAATAAAGGAAGTTTTTTATATTTTGTCTTGTTTAAAGATAGAATCGGTATGGGTATCAGATTACAGTGGTCAGACTTGAATATATCACACCTATTATTTTTGTTTACATCTTTCCTTGGTTATGAGGGATTGGCCATTATTTGTAGGTATCCTTATTTGGTTGTACAGTATGACATCTTTTATCTCATATTACTTGATCACTTTATTTTTAGTACTTACTTACCTATTTAATATATCACAAATTTTTTATCATTCATTACACATAACAAATTTTTTATAGAAACTGTTGTTGGTGGCTTACTGAGTGTTATCTCAAATCATGTTCAGGACTTTGTTGGGTACCTAGATTGAAATTATGGATGCGATTAGGGACTAAGGCATGCACGCAGTACATGATTCATGATTTGTTCATTTATTATGAACATGGGATCACAGGACAGAGCTAGGTTAATGATGATATATGGAGATGGTATTTTTGACCTTTTTGATATTTTGATACTTGTATTATACTGGATTTTTATATGTATGTTTTCCTGTTTTGTGGATACATGACATGACACGTCATTTTGTAAATAAGATTACCTTTGTAACTATTTATTTATTTTAGTATTCTATATTTTTATCTTATATCATTGATTTATCATATGATTCCTCATATTTGATATAATTAGTCTATTATGTTACACTTTGTCATGAGGTAATAGTCTCCCAACAAACATAACCTAGGCACTCGCTGCTAGTTGGAAATATCATGTGTGTGGGGAGTTATTCTTGAGTCTGTGTAACCCACCATCTAGTGGAACCATTTAGTGGATTCCAGATCTAAATACTCCAAATAATATGAGAAAATATAACACCACAAAACCCATCATTAAATAATGAATTCTTTGAATGTTAAAGAATCCTCGATCACTTTGATAGTGAGGTTATGAATATTTAATTTCACAATATAAATGTATAGTAGTATCTTGATTAAAAATATACATATATTCAATATATCACACACCTCATGTATTTCATGGTTCAGGATTAGAGTGATATTCTATACCTTGCATTAGTTCTATCAATATCTATTTATATAGATTTGTCTAGGAAAAACCACTTCAAAATCTTTGTTCAATGCAGTTATTATTTCATGAATAATCAGTTTTATAATTTTTTTGGAAAATATTGAATTACTTTATATTTTTTTAAATACTCACAATGATCTTTTGATGATTTCCCATAAAAACTTCATGAGGTTTTCTACATTTAATATGTGTGTAATAATTATTTAATATTATTTTAAATATATCGTTCATTTTTGTAAATATGTATAAAATTAAAAAATAATAATTATAATTATAATTATAAAAATTTAATAAACCAATTTAAAATATAGAATATAAAAAATTAATAAAATTTTAATTGTATGTAAGATTCATTTAAAAAAATTCACCAAGTCATTTACATGAGACTCAAAAATCCATGTATGAATAAATTCACATAGTATTGAATTCTCATTTGAATAAAAATTCATATAGGAGTGGATATATATAAGAGTTCAATACTTTTTCAAAATATAATAACATGAGAATTCAAAAAACATATTTGTGTAGTGTTGGTGATACAATGATACAGTAAGCCAAAATGGCCAGTAGCGAAAGACAAGATACATTACTTAGATATAACCAGAATGAATTAACACTAGAAAATGAAATTGGGCATGGAAATATGAAGTCTGAAGATGGTACTAAGACCACTCCATTGGATGTTCATTGCACCTTTGTAGTCATTTATTCTGATAAAAATAATGTAGTGGGCGGCTCTAGTCCTAATATTTAATGTATGGAAAAATATTATGGCCTTGGTCATAATGTGAACAAATATAATGGAATTCGAAAATAAACTAGAAAAAAAATGGTGGAAATAAAAAATTTCTCTTACTCAAAAAAATAATTTTAAATTAATAACCTTTTCTTGAATTTTCAGGGCTTAGAAGACCCTCAAATAATAAATTCCCTTCAACTTCTTAAAAATAATCATAATCTTGATATTCATGGTATTTAGGAACCTAAAATAAATTTTTCTAAGAGGATTTATTCCCAACATAATATGGATAACAAAATCATCATAACAAAGCATTCCAATAATTACATCAAGAGGCTTTGGGTCTTTTCCCGATCGATATTGGACGGTATCTCAAAAATAAATTCTATAGAGAAAATGGTCACTCTGAGTTATGAGTGTATTGGTGTACAACATTCACAATCCGTCATCTATGATTTCAATGGACATCAATATTGAAGAGACATATGGAATAATATACATAATTTTAGAATCTCAATGAATAATCCATGGAATCCTATTGGAGACTTCAATGATATTATTTATCAGGATGAGAGTCTTGAAATTTTCAATTCCCCCACCTCAACTATGGAATTCAGAGCTTGTATTGGGAAAAATATTTTTCATGATTTCAATGTGGTGGGTTTCAAATACACTTGGTATAGTAAAAATATAAATATAACAGTGTCTAACTAATTGGATATTCTTTTTATTAATAATTCTTCCTTGGATTAATGGTTCCCTATTTCCTACACTACTCTTTTGAAAGTTAACTCTTATCATCATTGTATTTTGGAAAACCTTTCAACTATATATTTCAAGTCTCCCATTCCTTTTAGATATAATAATTCTTATTTTTTTCATCCAAATTGTGTGATTCTAGTGAAAGACAAATATAATTTTATGAATTATAAGGATGTTTTTTCATTGCATATGTTCTCAAGATAAACACACATAAATCAATGTAGTAAGTTTGGATTAAAGTGTCATTAAGTCACATGGATGAAAATAATTCCAAGATAGAATCATTTTTTCACACTACACAAGAAAATAACACTCGATGTGATTTTTTTAAAAATCATGGTCAAGAAAATGTGATTACATGTGAATTCAAAGTCCATCTAAATCTCAAAATAATGTATCCAAATAGTATTTTAGAAAATTAAATTGTTTTAAGAGGATTGTCGAAAAACTATTTTCATTAATACTCTTCAAAATGTCAGAAAAATTAATATACCTTTGGCTAGTATCAATGGTAATGGGGAGTTTTTTTAGAATAGGTGGGATATAATTGCTCATGTTGTCTCTTACTACATGAACTTTTTTATGGGAAAAGCACTATCATTGATCTAATGGAATAAATAATTCCCATTATGATTAATAATGAGGATAACATAAGTCTTTCTACAACTTCAATTTATCATGATATTAAAATAGTTGTTTTTAGGAAAAAATTGGAAGCTCTCCTAGACTAGATGGGTTCACAATCATTTTTCTCTAGAACTTTTGGGAAATTGTACACGGTGATGTCTGGAAACTTTTCAAACATTTTTTCAAAGGTGGTCATCTAATGAAAGGAATCAAAAAAATCTTAACCTTATTACAAAATTAAATAATGTGAATGATATTCATCTCTTTAGGCATGCATATCTTGTAAATATAATATGTAAAATAATAGGGAAAATACTTTCTAACAGGTGAGAGAATATTGCCAATCAGACTGTGTCTTCAAATTAGTTTGGTTTCATTAAAGAAAAAACTATTCAATATTTCCTTCACATTGCTTCTGAATGTGTCAACACTCTCAAGAAACCTACTAAGGGAGGTAATAATTCTCTCAATATTGACATGAAAAAATAATTGTATACATTATATTAGGTCTTTATTTGTAAGGTTCTAAAAAATTTTCTCTTTGATGATGTTTCTATTAAATGGATCATAATTATTCTAATATCATCACATATTTCAATTCTGATAAATGGATCTCAAGAGGGATACTTCACATGTATCATGGGTTTTAGATAAGGTAACCCTCTCTCAGTCATTATTTATATATCATGGAAAATTATTTAAGAAAAGTTTTCTTGAACATGGTTGACACCAAAAAACTCAATCATGTGACAACTTCTTGAGGTCTTACCACTCCCACTCATATTCTATATGATGATTATATTATTATATTTACTAAATGTGATAAAATAAATGTTATGAATGTAAAAATTTCTTCACATAATTATAGTTTGAGGGGAGGAGATCAGATGAAATAAATCATATATTATCTTTTTTTTAAATATAACTTCAACTAGAATAGTGGAAATCATTAATAAGTTGGGGATCCGAGAAGGATATAATCATTTATTTATCTTTTAATAACTATGTTTTGGGGAAAACCATGTCTCACTCTTCTCTCTCAAATTTTGAGCAAGATTATAAATATGATGGCTTTGTTAAAGGTAATAGACCTTTTGATTGATGGTAGGATCATCCTTGTGAATGTTGTTATTCTATCAAAATTTGTTAACTCATTCATGGTATATAAATTTCATAATGAACTAATAAATCATGTTAATACCTAACTTAGAATTTTTTTCTAGAGGGGAAGCATCATGTAGTAATAACATTCTACTATTCCATAGAAAAATGCTATCATTATTTTGATTATAGAGGTCTTCATGTTATAAATCTATGAAAATTCGATAGATCTTTATGATCCAACATCATGTAGAGGTTTAACAGTTGGAAATTAGAAGTTATTTATTTTATGAGATATAAATTTTTGAGCAAAATCATAGCTGGAAAATTAAATTATATGGAGTATTCTATATTAACTACCATCAAGGCTTCATATGCTAACATTTCTATGAATTATCACTTACTGAATAATATTTACTCATCTCTGAATTTTTGGATAGACAATTGGATAGGTATACCACTTCTTAGTCTCTTCAACTCTAGGGATCCTTCACTTGAAAAAATAATAATTCAATAAAATAAAAGACTAAGAATCCATTAGAAATTATTTTTATTGAAATCAAGGAAATCATAATAAACTAGAACTTCATAAATGGTGATGACTACTTGGTTTGGAAACCTTCCTGTAATGGAATACTATCCTCTAAAATTAAGATCCCAACAAGCCCTAAAAATGTATTGGGCTCATTTTTAGGTACTCTTTTACCCTAGTTTTGGTATATCTTGTTTGGTTTTTTGTTCATGGTTGTTTTGGGTGAATATTTAGAATTTTTAAAGAAAAGGGGTAGTAAATGGTTGGTGAATTGTTTTCCCAAACCATGCGACTACCCATAGGAAACTATGCAACCTTATGTAGAGAGGAATTGTATGGTTGGTGCACGGTTTGTAAAACCATGATCCCTTTGGGATAAACTTTTTTCTCCTAGGGGGAATCCCACGGTTAAGGAACATGATTTGTAAAATTGTTCCACTACTAAGGAAACCATCTATGTGGTTTTTAATACCCCAAAAGTTGTCTTAAAATTCCTAAACCCCCCATATTTTACCTTGATTTACCCCTATTCAACCTAATACTTTTCCTATAATTTTAGAGGATCCTGAACATATTCCAAGTCCTTTCAAAATCAGTTCTTGATTAATCGAAGATTTGATTGAAATATCTTCATCTCTTTCAAATTGTGATCTATTCTTGGGTGGTATCCTCTCCCTCTCTCGTATCTCTTTCATAATGGATATGGATATTTAATTCCACTTTATCGATGTATTGAGATCAATGTTTTTACAAATCTTAATCCATTTAATCTTGATCTAGGTTTTGGTTTTAGATCTCATTATTCATTATGAAATTGATCATTCTAATTCAATTTGTGGTTTTCTATGTTTGTGTGCATCCATCAATGATCATGAGATGGGTCGTATATTTGTTTATTCCCAAAGTCTTGATTTCAATTAAGTGTATGTAATTGTGAAATTTGTATTATACAGCTGGTAATTTTATATTGAATTGGATTATTTAATTGGATATGTAATAAATTAATGGATTTTGGAATCGATTGATAAATAGGGTTATGAAAAAAAATTATTTGTGGGATTGATTATTTGGTTTATTAATGGGATGTTGAATTGATTGATTAATGTGAATTGATGGGTTTTTTGGATAAATATTTTAGGGTTAGTGGTTTATATGATTAAATTTTGATAGATGGTTTAATGGTGAGTTGTTCACATTATTCCATGTGATTAAAAGTGAATAATTATGATTGATTTTATAATTGAAATGAGAAATTTTGATGAGAATGTTCGATTAGAAGGTTATTAAAGCCTAACCTTGGTGTATAATAAATTTTGATATATGTTATTTTGTGATATACATGATATTGTGGCATATGTGTGTGGGACATGGAATGATGATTCTAAATCCTACATGTGATTAACTAATATACGAGTGTGGGACACTTATTGATGATTCAAAAGATCATATGTGATAAAAATGGGTTGTGGGACACATACTGGTGCTTCAAATACCCATTAGGTTCTAGACATGGTATTCTAGGACCAAAATTTTGGCATTAAACTGTTGTTCCATGTATCTATGAGATGAATGGAAATTAAATGTATAATGGTATCCCATGTTATAATGAATTTTTATTCCTTATGTGATATGTTTTAGACTCCAAAATAGGGTGAAGTAGGTTTTTATAGTTCGGGTCTCATCGTGAACCCAGGTAATTTATCTGGTTAATTAAAAAATAATGAAATTTGAAAACTATTTAACATGATAATTGTAATTTAATATTTATACAACTTCATACACTATTATATACTTTATATTGTTTTAAACACTATTGGTGGTGGCCTACTGAGTTGTACACACTCCCAAATCAGGTTTCCTGATTGGTACCCGAATAGACATCATGCTTTTAGGATAGGATAAGACAAAGAGGCCTATTTTATATGGCTAAGTTGGGAGGGATAATGGATTAGGGAACCAAACATGGTGTTTGGACCAGCTTGGGAGCTGTTAGTGTATTTACTTTTGGGTTTTTTATTTGACACTTGACACATATATGGCATGACATATCTATATCTTTTATTGGAAATTGTTTTCATATTCTAGATCATTTTGTATTACTTTTTCATATTGGTTATGGAATCATTTTGGTTCTTGGTTATTGTGTCATGAGCCAACCCACCGAGGTTCAAATCATGACAACCCCAAGCCCAACTCTGATATTATAGGGGCTGGAAACCAGTGCTAAGTAGAAATGTCCCAAAAATGGGAGTCATTATCTTAATGTACCTGTACACACACACACATCTCCATGACCACATAATTATAAAATATAAAACAACTAAAAAAATCATGAATACATATAATATCCCACAATAGAGTCTGAAAGTAAAAGTATTGAAAGAATAGAAAGGGTACAAATACCTTCCCAATCGAAAACATTAAATAGACCAACCCACTGCAAGGGGGTTACTAAGTCAAAATAAATATCCCAATAAAACACCTCAGTCTGACAATATCCATCTATGCTCCACCCACTTCCTATCTTCCCAGGACAACATCAAATGGATCATCATTTGCATAAGACATGACACGTGTGGGAAAAGAAAACACAGGGGTGAGTATAAAAGTATATAGTAGGACACCCTCAAACACTAAACATGAATTACTAAGTATAGTCATATCAATATATTATAAGTAAATTAATGTATAACAGAAACACCCAGATATACTCATGAGAGACACCACACCACTAGGAAGTCGTAATCAATTGTTGGCCATAGAATTACACATGAAGCAATGATCATTATGGGAGAATCCACTCTATGAGCCATGATATCATAGGAGACACATGAATAATAGTTTTAGCTTATTTATCCCCACTCGAGAAGTCTCGCTTGTCTAAGAAGCCCCTGATACATAGATAGGGGTCACACCCAGAACCGATGGGGAACACCAAGAACCCAATCTAAATAAACCTGATACATAGGAGATATTATGATAATAAATCCACAAAACCTACCAATATGACCATCTATATGTAGGATGAACACCCTTTGCAAGGATGTCACATTGATTCCACAAACCCCGGCTTGGGAACACATGTGATAGAGGATCACACTCCAGTCTCGTAGAGGGATACTTCAGCTCTATATAAGACTCACCCTTTATATGGGATCATGATCTTGTGATATCGATGTATTGTCATAATGTAACATGAGGATATAGACCAAGGTAAACTACTCAACCTATAATGGTCCGAACTAAGAAGACAAAATCTATAAACACTCTTGAAGGGGGTACACAGTGTGAACTAGGGGATATACAACATATCCAGTTATCCCCATTCCTTATCATGTGGAAGATCCTCACAAGGCATGTAAGTATACATATACATGTCATTTAGAAGAAGTACATATCATGTAGAGACAAACTATATCATGTTCATGTTTCTTGGTCATGTCTGTGTACGGTGGTCATATCCATGTACCATCCCTTGTACAACAAACCATTTCTATGTCTAAATACATGATGTGCCCTATAGATGTGTACTTTTCCCATGTATGTATACTAAAGTACATTCCAAGCCTCAAGGAAGGATAAACACACCATGTGATAGGGTTCATATCATGTGTGATCCTTATCTTCCTCCTAAAACCCTAGCTGCTGCTGAATGATATCCACATGATATGTAATCCTATGTTACATGTTGTGTTTCTTGATAGTTTCTACAATATCATTCTTCATTAACACGTCACCTTGATTTTTAACATTCTCCATAAATATCTACCACGAACATGGATCTAGGGTTGAATTTCCTTTAAGTCGGCCATTCACCAGATTCCAGCCACCAAACAGATCAGAAATTGTTTGTCATCATCCATGTCTCCATTTACCAGTTTGGAAAAACTAAGAACCAATGAATTCGTTTAGTTATTCCCATAACTACCTACCATCTTCATAAATCCATGATCTATAACCACCATCTTGTTTTTTAACCATAGTTTTGGTTTGTTTTATTGGATAATAGTCACACAATGATTGTAAACTATTTAATTTAAAAACCATTGTGAAAATAAAATACCAATAATGATCTAATCATTAAATAAGAGAGAAATCCATAATTCTTAAAATATGATGAATGAACCACTAATTTTGTTTATTTTTCTTCAATTTCTTATCATATAAAATGATGTATAAAGAGGGATAAATCAACAAACAAATAAAAAATCCATCAAACTAATTATATAGATGATGTGCGTATCAATTTAGTTTTTAGAATTATTCCACGTTCATTTGAGATTAATAAACAGGATGGAATTAAAAAATAAAACCATACTACTTTGAGTTTTGATCGATCACTGATGATGAAGGGTTTCATTTCCATTGTTGATGATATCCTTCAACTATGTTGCCGCAGTGATCCAAAATCTGGTCCCGATCTATCATTGTTTGATAATAAATATCTCCTCCAATGGCTTATAGGTATCCTTTTTTTAGTATCCATCCCTGAGAAAATTTAAATATCCATATATGCAAAGGATATGTCAGTATTTTCTTCAAAAATAAACAAAATTAATTAATTATTTCAGTTATTTCATTTAATTTTTACAGTGATATATTTATCATAAATGGCCAACACTAATAATGGTATAGTCTCCCCTAGGGTGAAAATCATGTTCTGAACTCAACAGTGCCCTCATATTTCTGATTTGGGACCCCATTTTGGATTTATTACACTTTTTTAGGAAAACTTCATGTGTTTTCTCTTTAATATATTTAATATATTTCGAACATTTATTAAGGTAACATTGGTCTATGAAATCGCACGCCATCTCCGCATATGGCCTCCAAAATAAAACATAAAATATAAAAAAAATACATAGAAAATTTATAGAAATTTCATTCTCCCCACTTTAGATATTTCCATCCTAAAAAAAGAGAAACTTGCACACACAAAAATATTAGTGTGCTGGGCTTGCATCTGGGTCTCTATCTCCTAAGTTATCTCTTAAAGATTCTTGTGTTTCCACCACACACATAGGGGGAGTAGAATTTTCACAAAGTATCCTCTCCTTTCAATCCATGATCAATGCATATTACATTAAAAATGTACCTCCATCCTTGATTTCTAGATCACCCCAGTCGATAACATATGATAGATTGTGCACATACCACCTCAGCTACGATAGGTAGAATATGTTGTGTACCTGGTTCAACTATAGCGATTGAGATAAGTGGTATCCACCACTTCAAATATACACAGTATCTATAAGGGACCAATGAATCTCATAGATAACATTATTCCACATATAAATATCCTCAATCTGTATCAAGGTTATAATCTCATGAACACATGGTCTCCCCCATCATTCTCTAGAGTTCTTCATCGTTTGTCTTCATAAATAATCTAATGTATTTGTGTAGTCCTCATCCACTCCTGGATGATATGCACCTTCTTTATAGTATCTTGTACCAACTTTGGGCCTATGGGTGCCAAATCACCCATATCTCTCAAACAAAGGGGAGACCTATATGTTCGCCCATGTAAATCTTTGAATGGTTCCACACCAATGTTTTAATGGTAGAAATTGTTGTATGAAAACTCCACTAAAGGTATTTGATCCTCCAAAATATGGCCAAAGTCCAACATGAAATCTTGTAGCATGTCCTCCAAGGCCTAGATGGTCTTATCGATCTGGTCGTTAGCCTGGGGGTGTAACACCATGGTCAAGCGTAACTAAGTTCTAAAGGATTCCTATAATCATCTCCATAATCAGGATGTGAGGTGAGCATCACGATCAGAGATGATCATCAAGGGAAATCATTAGAGCAGAACTATCCTTTTCACATAGATTCTTGTCAATTTGTCTAGGGAAATATTTTCTTGAATAGATAGGTAGTGGGCCAACATGGTGAGTTATCCTATGATCACCTAGATGGAATCATGTACCTGGGACATACCTGGTAAGCCAATCATGAATTCTATTTAAATACCATACCACTTACATTCATACACCTCAAGGGGTTAAGCTAAACCTGCTGGAACCTATTGTTATGCCTGCACTTGCTGACAAGTAATGCATCGGGGGAAAAACACTACTACTCTCTTCTTCAGACATGGCTATCAAAACTTATTTCGAAGGTCCTAGTATATATTTTCCATACCTGGATGTTCCACCAAATGGGATGTATAAAACACTTATAACTCCACCTCCCACTATTTTTAAGGCACCATCATCCATCCTCTAAAAAGGATAGGGTGCTACCCACCTTCCTAATATTCATTAGGATCATGTCTAGTGGATATCTAACTATATAAGGTCTCATATTATGTATCTTCACACTTTGCATCTATGAAATTCTGTAAAAGTTGTGGGGGTAACAACCATTGAATAATGATATGAATCACTATCCTTGTCCACAAAGGAAAACTACAATGAGGATAACTACTCTGACACCTCAACAATTAACTGAGAACAAGATCTCCTACTGAGATCATCTACCACCACATTCCCCTTCTCAAGATTAAGAGAATCTCAAATTCATCATCCTATATGAACTCTATACATCACCTCTTTCTAATGTTTAGATACTTTTATAAGAAGATATAACTAATAATTCTATAGTTATAGTAAAAAAATAATTGCTCACCCATCATATAGTTTCACCACATCTTTAATGCAAAACTATCGCTGCAAACTCAAGATCGTGGGATATATAGTTCTGCTCATGTGGTGTAAAATAACATGAACTATAGGAAATAACCACCTACCTCCACATCATAACACAACTAAATTTGGTCCCTGATTCATCGCATAAAACTATGTACTCAACACCCTCCACTGGAAATTGCAATATGGGATTTCTCGTCAACTGCTGCATCATCTTCTGAAAGAACTAATGAAACCAATACAACCACATGAAAGGATACCCCTTCTGAGTAAAATCTTTCAAGTTTGATCCCACCCTAGATAAGTTGAGAAAAAATATCTGATAGTACCCTTCCAACCTAAGGAAACTATGCTCCTTGGTAACAACTTGGGTGGCTCTCAAGAAAGCACTACCTCAACCTTTGTTGGGTCTACTGCTACTCCAGCCTTTGAGATGACATGTCCCAGAAAGTTGACCTCTCAAATCCAAAATTGGAACTTTTATATCCTCCCATAAATCTAGTTCTCTTGGTGTGTTTACAAGACTATCCTCGAGTGTCTCGTGTTCTCCTCCTCATACACTGAATATAATAGGATTTCATTGATTAATACCACCACAAACCGGTCTATGAATGGATGAAATATCTGGTTCATGAGTCCCATGAACATTTTTGGGGTGTTCTTCATTAGTAATAGCATCATTATGTACTCATAGTGACCATAAAAACATTTTAAGGACATATTCAATATATCCCCATCTTTTACTCGCAGCTAGTGATCAATTGATCTGATGTCAATCATTGAGAACCAATTTACCCCTATAAACTGATCAAAGAGGCCTTCAATCCATAGTATTTGAAACTTAATCTTCCTAGTCACCTGATTAAGTTGTCAATGGTCCAAACAAAACCTCATTCTATCATCTTCCTTATTGGAAAAAAAATACTGGGGGCTCCCATGGGGAAATGATGGGTCTAAAAAATCCATTCTCCAACAAGTCCACCAACTACATCCTCATCTATAAAATATCGGTGAGATTCATCTAATATACTGGTGAAAATATCAATTCCATCTAGGGATGCAAGTTTTTGTATATGTCTAGCTCTCGGTAGGAAGGTAAACATGGTATGTCCTCTAGAAAGACGTCTGCATACTATGTAACCACCATCGGAAAATGATAAGCAAAAGAAACAATTTCTCAAATATTCATTCTATCCAAATAGTGAGTAATCGGCTTCACTCTCATATGGATGAGATCATCCTACTCCACCAAGGTCTAATTTTAACCCTCAAAGTAGAACCTCATTTCATCCCTATGAACACACTTCATCCTTTAACCTATATAGTAAATATGGGCATTAACTAAGGATAGAAATCTCATACCTAGGATGATGTAATATGATATCATTGTACTAATAATGATATCCCATACAAAACTCTCCCCTAAATTCATTAGAGTGTACTTTCAGCACAAGTGTAAAATCACTAATTCAAAACCTATTGAAGTATCCAACAATAATGGTCGAGCTAATGGATCAAATGGAATCTCTATATATTGAACAATAGATGTTTTGAAGGAGGAATAGAGAGTACTTGTGTCTATAAAAAATAAATCTAAATTATAAACGACACAGATATTACCTCTTATCATCCCTAGAGCCTTAGGTTTATTAGCCTCTATAGCTTTCAGCAAGCCTAATACCTACCCATCATCTCCCTAATCTTAGAACGGACCACCTGGTGGTTATGGTTGTAATAATCTAAACCATTCACCGCCTCATACTTCCCTTTCAGACCCTCTTCTATGTCCACCACCCTGTGAACCATCATCTCTTACATCTATATCTGTATCTGTGATCCCTCGACCATCTCATATTCAGATGTATTATAGATCAAACAATCCCAGGAAAGATGTCTCTAACCATCTCTAGAGAAACACAGCCTCTCCCTTGCATGATTCGGGCCATAATAAGAGCCCTGAACTGTTGGACCTGAGTCCTTGGAATGCCTCTAAAATCATCTAACATTATTGAATCTCTGTGACTATCATCGGCTAATTTTTCATGAGGTCTTAACTAATGGGTTCCCACTGTTGTCTCCTACTACCGACATTTTTTCTTCTAGAAAGATCTCCATAAAAAAGGCCTTCTCAATAATCCAAGAATAGGTGGGAATGAAAATAAATACCACTGAAACCCTGATGCCTTGGAACACGACCTGCTTAAAGGTCTGAGATCTAAGGAACTAATCTTGCACCATATCCAAGGCGTAATGTGAGAGATCAGTAAACCTCATTGAGTACTCGGTCACAGTCATACATCCATTCTACAGATACAAAATAAATTGTATTTTTATTGATCGTAAAATGGATAAATAGAACTCCTCCATTAAGAGATTCTCAATGTATGACCATGACAAATTTTTCTCATTGTGTGGCTAAGTCAACATGATCCACCATATCCCTATATATCCTGGAAGAATACTTTCCATGAGGACCTCCATATGATATGTAAGCATCATTATAAGGTGGAAAATGTGATTTAATACCACTAGATAGTCCTTATCTACCTGGTGGTATGTATCACCATAAATCTTGGGAGCTCACTACCTCTGAAATACATGCAATTCACTCAACCAGTGAACATCCTCTACTAGTACAACCAGCTCTAGATGTTACTCAATGAATACTGTTATAGCTAGTAAACCACCAATATGTATTATCTTTAGAATAGGACCTTGTACTTATGCCTTGTCACTAGGTGGATCATCCTCATGATCACATAGTGGAATCCTGACTGGCTATCTATGTGGATGCATCCTAAAATAAAACAAGTTACACAACAGTAAAAAGAGTGTATCTTGGGAGATGACTCAAGAAGGACATGAAAAAAAACCATTCTTATATGATTCATGTATCAAGATTTTCCTACGAACTAATGATAACATGTATCAAATTGAAAGGTTGGTGATTAGATTCTTGGTGTACAGGTATGTCAGCCACTGGACCAACACTAGAATCTACAGCCGGAATGATGAACTCAAAATACTAAACACTCTTTCCCCAAACCAAACACACAAACTATTATCCTATGGTTGAATTAAAGGCTCTGATACAACTCCTTCATGAACCAAACCATCAAGGTCAGACCTGTGCCTACCCCAATCCCACCTCTAATTGGCCAGGTTCTAGTGACCAGTGCCAAGTAGGCATATACCAAAAATAGAATGAATTAGCCTAATGTAACTATACACACACACTCATCTCAAATCCCACATAATGATGAAATGTAAAACAACTTAAACAATGAATTCATACATCAATAATCACACAATAGAGTCTGATAGTAAAAGTACTAAAAGAAGAAAAGGGAAAAAATAAAATCCCAACCAAAAAATGTAAGAAGTCCAACTTTCTCCAAGGGTGAGGACTAAGTAAAAAGTAGGCTCCTACTAAAACACCTTACACTAACAATATCCAAATATGCTCCACCCACTCCCTATCCTCCCAAGACATCATCAAAAGGGCATTTATCTTCATAAGTCATGACATGTGCGAGAAAATCCCATATAGGGGTGAGAATAACAATACTCATTAGGGCACCCTAAAAACACTAAACACAAATCACCAATTATATTCATATCAATAAAATATATGGAAATCAATGTATAGAATAAACACCCAAATATTCTTAAAAAAGAAACCACACTACCAGGAGATTATAATCAACTGTTAGCCAAAAAAAATATACATGAAGTAAATCACATTCCAAGAGAATCCACTCCATGATCCATGTTATCCATGGAAACAATTGATGAATAGGTATAGCTCATTGGGACCCTCCTAAGAGATCATAATTGTCTAAGAATACCCTGACACACATATATGGGTTATGCCCAGAACTGTTGGCGTACACCATAAACCCAATCTGGATCAACCCACTACTTAGGGGATCATATTATAACAATTTAAAAAACCCTACTGATACATCCTGTTAGATATAGGATCAATTCCCTACTTGGGTAGGATACACTGATTCCACAAACCCAACATAGTGAACAAATCTTATTGAGGTTTGTACTCGAGTCTCATGGAGGGGCACTACAACTCTATATGAGACTCAGCTTCTAGAGGGAATCACCATCCTGTGATATGGATGTAATGTTGCATAGTACCCTTGAGGGGATATAACAAGGGAATCCACTCAAACTATACTATTATAAATGAAGAATATCAACAGAAAAAAAAACAAACTTGTTGGGGTACATGGTGTGTACTAGGGGGTACACGGTGTGCCCAGATATCCCTATCCTTTCCCGTATAGAAGAGATTCACACGACATGTAAGTATCCATATAAATGGAATATAAAATAGGTACACAACAGGTAAGGACACATAGTATCCTACCTATGTCACTTGGTTGTGTCCATGCACAGTGGACATGTCTGTGTACTAGACCGTGTATGCTAATCCATGTCCATATCGAAGTACATGGTGTTCCCTCTAGTCGTGTACTTTTTTCCATGTCTTTGTACTTCTCGAAGTACGTGTCGAGCCTTATAGAAGATTCACATGATGTGTGAGAGGGGTCACATGTTGTCTTATCCTTATCTTCTTCTCGAAACCCTGGATGTCATTGAATGGGCCCCACATGGTGTGTAATAGTGAGTTACACATCATGTTGCTTTGGATTTTCTAGAATCTTATGCATAGTTCACACATTGCCTGAATTTTCCCCATCCACCATCAATATCACCTTGTATCATTGAATATAGGATTTATTGGCCCTTACATCGATCATTCACTAGATTTTAACCACCAAATGGATTATAAATCATCCATCGTCGTCTACATTCCCCCGCACCACTCAGGAAAAACTCAAACCCCCTAAATCAGTTATGTTCTTCCCTGATCTACCCATCATCATCATTTTTTCTTGATCCTCAACCTCCATATCATGTCGTACCTATAATTTTGATATATTTCACCGAATAATAGTCGTGAAATGATCAAAAACTGGGTATTTGTAAAACCATTGTCCAAATTAAATGCCAAAGATGATCGAATAAAGAAATTGGGGAGAAATGCATAATCCATAAAATATGTGGAATGATCCTCATACATTGATCATTTGACCTCAATTAACTATCATAGAAAAATATTAACTGATAGTTATAAATCGATGAATAAATAATCAATTCCCTCAATCTAATTCACCCTATGATTCACATAAAAATTTTGTTTGTGAAATTGATCATCATTCATCTGGGATTAATAAACCGGATGGAATTCACAAATTAAAACATACTACTTGTAGTTTGGATCAATCTTTGATAAATAACGATTGAATTGTCATCATTGATGAGAACCTATAACTATTTTAGTGTTACGATCCATGATTCTTTCATGATTAGTCATTTTTCTCCAAGAAATATCTTCTCCAATGGTTCCTAGGTCTCTAGGGTTTAGTGTCCAACCCTAATAAATTTTCATAGTTGTATACATAAAGGATATTTCATTAGCTGCATCAAAAATAAAATAAATATTTAATTATTTCATTTATTTCATTTATTTCATTTATTTCATTTAATTATGGTAGTGATTACATGTTCACAAACATTCCACACCAACAAAGATTAGATGGTACCTAGGCTAAAACTCGCATTCTAAACTAAACAGTTCCCTTATATTTATAAACCAACACCCCGTTTCAGAGTTATTGAACTTTTTCAAGAAAAATACGTGCATATGGTATTTAATATATTTAATATATTTTAAAATTTTATTCCGAGCATATTGGGCCTTCAAATATCACATCATCTCAGCTCCTAGCCTAAAAAATACTCCATATAATATCAAAAAATAATACATGGAATAATATGACACATTAGATATTAGATATTATTCCATTATCTATTTTAGAAGTTGTGTTACTATGATAAAGAGTGTATAGTATCCCCATGTTATATATTATACCCACGCTACTAGTTGGAAGTCTCTATAATATGAGAAAGTGAACCTGAGGTCATGTAACAAACCATCTTGGGGAACCGAAAAATGGAAATTGGGCCGGGTTGTTACAAAGTGGTATCAAAGAGGTTTTCTTTTCATTAATTTTTTTTTTTACTATTTGGGAAAGGTATTCATGATACTAAGAATATTCAATCATGTTTATGAGATAATGAATTGGATTATATAACCCATGTATGGAGAAAACCACAAGGACCCGGTGTGGGATTGTTGTTATTGAAGTTTTCTATTATATTTTGGAGTTATTTCACCTTGGGTGATGCACGTGTTTTGTGAAATTATTATTTTATGAGATTTTTTGATATTTTTATTCATGTCTAGGTATATCATGATATATGAGAATAGATGCATCATTATATGTAATCGTGACTAAATGGTGACATGTATAATTTTAGGCATGCATGGAAAAGTAGTATCTAGGGTGAGTTGATTGAATGAAAATGTTTCTCTTTATTGTGCAGTTAAAATGAAAAAGGATCCTAATATTAAATTGATAAATTGTAAATTATAAAAAATGAGTTAATTTGAAATGGATAAATGGGTGTCCAATGACAAACTTGGGTTTTGAAATTGTTTACCCTATTTGAACCATGACCTAGATGTGGGATGGTTGTTGGTAGTGATAGTGTCTATGTTTTAACCATGTGGAATGGAATAAAGGATTAATTATTATGACTTATGTGAATCCCTATTATGTAAATATGTCAATTTTGTGTAAATGTGTTCAAAGATGTGTTTTTTGGAATTTTATACATATGACTTCATAATTAAGTTGGTTGATAGGACGATAGGAGGACATGGATAGAAATGAAACTCAAGTAGTGGAACCTAAGGCATAGATAGTATTGGATGAGGGAAATGGAGAGGTGTTCCATGATAAATTTTCTCACATCATTAATTTTATTGAAAGATACTTAGGGTGGGTTGTGAAGAGTATGTCAGACTTGACATGGGAGTTTTAATTGCAGTTCCCTCTGACATTTACTGAAGAGGGTGGACCTAAGATAGTTGGGTTCCAGATTGAGACTATCTAGAAAATTATTGACCACTTGGGGACTCCTTTTAATAAGAGTGTCAAAATGGCCAATTACATGCTATGTGGTCACGTGATGTGTTGGTGGGACATACATACTTGAGATGAATAGTTGTAGAGTTTGGAGTGGAATGACTTTTATGAGGATTTATTCAAGAACTTTTTCCTTGAGATGCTCAGGAATGATAGGGAAGCTAAGTTCATGAGATTGACCTAGGGGAGTTTGTTCATGATAGACTATGTAGGATGATTTAAAAATATGAAGTGATTTTCTCCATCATTAGAAGGATATGAGTCTAGGTCGGTGAAAAATTATCAGGATGGGTTCAAATAAAAAATTAAGAATGAGGATAATATGTTTTGGCTCAAGAAGTTTTTAGTGTTGTTAAATCATGGTCTCATATCTGAAGGTAACCTAAAAGAGGCTTCCAGTGGAGTAAAGGTGGTTTCTTCTAAATGAACAAGAGGTATGTATTCTAAGATTAGAAATTTTCACTTCTATAATGTTAACTAGGGAGGTAGAAGGTAATTTGGATGGGGGTGATTTATTACTCTACACATTGCTTGAGTGATCTTCCACTAGTTTGGTAGTTAATATCACGTTCGTAGATTGTACCCCCAACCACCAGTAGAGTTCCATTCTTATAGTAGGATGGGAAACCTACAATAGTTCTGTAGGAACCCACAATAGGTGGGTAATTATAGAGGATTTTGATGGTATTATAGTGTTGTAAGGGGGTCTTCTACCCCATATTAGTCTGGTAGTAAGAGTTCTACAATACATAGTGGTTGAGGTAGTGGATTTGGTACTTTTTTGAAAGTGTGCCCATATCAAATGAATTATGAAAATCAGAGGACTCATACTACATCACAGAGAAGAGAGTAAAGTTAGTTTTAGGACATTGTTTATACACTATTGGATAGAAAAGATGGACCATCTATAGTTATATGTACTTTTCTTATAGCTTCAACACTTTCTAGTGCCTTATTTGATATTGGTGACTCTCATTCCTTTGAATCTTCACAACATTTGAATGGTTTGAGTCTAGAAGTAGAGTTTTTTAGTGTGGTTATGAAGATCGATAAACCATTTCCAAGGCAGTAGAGATACATCTGTTTAATTAAGGGGTGTTATCTTGAGGTTCTTGAGTATCATTTTCTATTGAATCTATCCATACTTGAAATTTCATGATTTGACTTGATTTTCGGGATGTATTAGTTCGAATAATATTGAGCCCACATATATTGTTACCTTAGGATATTTACTTTTCTATTTCATGAGGGTAACAATTTTTTTCATCCTGGAAAATGGTAAATCAAGGCAGGCCATGCAGGGCCAATTATTAGAAGCTGGAGCAGATAATCTCCTAGGTTTCCAGTATTTTTCTAGATGATGGGGGTGTGAAGAAGGATGTATTTCCATCCATAATAGATCAATTCTAGGATGTTTTTTCAGAAGACATCTCAGGAATACCACCTAATAGGGATGTGGAGTTTATAATTGATCTCATACCTAGAGATTATCCAGTTTTCATTCCACCTTATAGAATCAAACCAATAATGCTTCAAGATATCAAGACACAACTAGAAGAGTTTGTTGATAAAGAGTTTATCCATATAAGTATTTCATCCAGTGTTTCTTTAGTTTTATTTTTAATAAATGATGATGGGACTTTTCACTTGTGTATTGATTACCAGAAGTTGAACTTGATGGTAGTGAAAAATCGGATTCCGCTTCCATGTATCAATTGTATATTTGACCAGTTGATAGGATCTTCAATGTTCTCTAATAATAAATTGAGATTAGGGTATCCTTATCTGAGAGTTCAACCATATGATATACCACAAACAACCTTTAGAAGCAGGTATGTAATTTATGAGTTATTCATGATGACATTAGGGTTAATGAATGCTTTTACCATGTTTTATGGCCTTGATGAATTGTATCTTCAACTCGTACCATAATTAGTGTTTTTTTGTTGTTGTTTTTTTTTAAATCTTGGTGTATTCTAAGACTCATGACGATCATTCCCAACATATTGACATCATCCTGATTATAATGAGAAAGCATCAACTATAAACCAAGCTATCTAAGTAGAAATTCTGGATTTTTTGGTTATATTTCTTGGGTCATGTCATCTCAGAGGAAGTAATTTCAGTGGACCAATAGAAGGTTCATGTAGTTGTTTTGTGGGATCGTCCCAAGAATGTTTTTGATATTTTTAGTTTTATGGGTTTGGAGTGTTGTTATCAGAGGTTCATCAGGGAATTTTCCTTCTTGATAGATTCACTTTCATTCTTGACCTAGAAAAGAATAAATTTTTAATGGTATGGAGTATGTTATAATGCATTCTAAGAGTTGAACAAATGGTTTAAAAATGCACCAATTTTGATCATATTGGAGTCATGTGAAAAATAATCATTGTTTTATGATGCATCTAAGATGGAACCTGGAGTATTTTTTTTATGTAAGGTGATTGATTTGTGGCATATGGGTCATGGCCGTTGAGGGCACATTAACATAATTACCATATGTGCGACCTCAAGTTATCTATAATGGTTCATTAATTGAAGTGTAAGAGACATTATCTATTGGGAGAAACCTTTATTGTGTATATAGACTAGAAGATCCTAAATTATATCTTTTCACATCGATATTTGAATATCCAGAAGTGGAGGTTGGTTGAGTATATACAAACTTTTGATTTTGAGCTAGCATATATGCCCAAAAATGGAAATAGTGTTGCTGACACTTTCAACATGAAAATCCATATGCATGCAGTTAATGAGTCTAACTTTGAGATGATGATGATGACATTACTAGATATAATGCATATTTTGGTTTAAGACATTCAGGATCATATGCCCTTCATATCAGTATTACTTGAATCTACAACTTTGAGTCAGATCAGGGTGAGGTAGCCTAAGGATCTGGGGTGTTAAGCCTTAAGGGAAGTCCTTAAAGGTGGTGAGTCACCTTCCGATTGGACAATAAATGAGGACAAGATCATCTATGTCCATGGTTCTATAGTTGTTCCAACTTGTATGTGAGAGGATATAATGTGTGAGTTTCATGGATCAAAGTGGTCAGCACATCTGGTTTTGACCTAAATGTATTGTGACCTATGTCGATAGTATTGGTGTCTGGGAATGAAAAAGAAGATTGTAGGGCTCTTGAAATGATGATACATTTATTAATAGGTGAAATAAAAGCATCAATGACCTAGTGGTTTACAAAACCCATTTCTCATTCTTGAATGGAAGTAGAAAATTGTTACCACGTATTTTGTGGTTCATTTATGGAGGAAGCCTTAGAAGAATTGTTATATTTAGGTGATTGTGGACCAATTAATGAATGTAGAAAATTTACTTCTTATACAGGAGACTTTCCTTATGGATCAGTTGGGAGACTTGTTTTTTTAGGAGATAGTCTATGTGAACAGGGTGTTATAGAGTATTGTTTCATACTGTAACTCGTGTTTTAGTACATGTTTATAGAAAGGCCTACAAAAATTTCTTGGTATATAGATATTTCTAATTAAATCTATCCACACACAAATTTGTAGTCAAAGAATACAATATAGGTTTTGGATGATATGATATGGGTGTTAGTTCTTGGTTCTAGTGGGTCACGGAAGAATCACCTAGTTCTTTTGGAGTTTTCATATAACAATCGTTATCAGGCGATAATCCAGATGGATCCATATGAGGCCCCTTATGTTAGGCCATGAAGATCGCCTCAATGATGGATGGAGGCAGGTGAGTTAGTGTTTTTGGGACTGAGTCTCATGCAGGAGAGATAAGAGCAGGGTTAGAAGATTAAAAAACTTATGGTCACGGCTCAAAGTAGGGATAAGTTAAACACTGATATATTTAGACGGACCCTTGAGTTTACAATGGTTGATCATGTTATCCTTTAGGTGTCACCTATATTTTTTCATCATATGATCGGGAGGAATGGATAGTTAGTACCTAGTTTTGTTGGGCCCTTTCAGGTTCTGGAGGGAATATGACCAATGGTGTACCAATTTGATCTACCGTATATGTTTATTGTTATGCATGATGTCTTTTATGAGTTTTAACTTTGGTGGTATAATCTTGATCCTTCTCATGTGATTTATGTTGATGATGTTGATCTTAAGACAACTAAATCTTATAAGGATCATCTAATATGGGTTATTGATTGCATTGATAAAGTGTTGCAGGGAAGTACCATGTATATAGTATGAGTATTATTATAACATGGTCATGCTAAGAATGAAACATGGGATATATAAGTAAATATGATGCTCAGTGACCTGATCTCTTTACCTCATTATCTTAGAGATTGTTGAGAGTATAGTACAAGGATGAGCTCTAATAAGGTGGTGAGATTGTAAGAACTAATCCATATCTGGTGATTTCATGGGATCATTTTCAATTAGCATTTTACCTTATGTTTGGTATATCATGGTTGGGTTTTTTTCAGGGTTTTTTTGGGTGAAAATTAAGAATTTTGGAAGAAAAGGGGACAGTGCATGGATGGCACACAATTTACCCAAAATGTGTGTCTACCCCCAGAAAACCATGCAACCTCTGGTAGTGGGGGATATCATGGTTGGTGCATGATTTTTTAAACATTTTCCCTCTTATGAGAAATCATGCACCCCTATAGGTAGTCGCACTATTAAATTGCAATGTTTGTAAAACCTTACACCCATTCCCAGGAAACCGTGTGTTTGGTTTTTAATCCCCAAAAAAATGTTTTAAAATTCATGAATTCCCTGTGTTTTACCCTCATTATTCCTTATTAGACCTAAGATGTTTTCCTATGATTTTAGAGGCTCCCAAATGGATTTTAAGGCCTTCCAAACACTATTCTTGATGAATAGAAGATTATATTGATAGATTTTCACATCTTCTGGTATATGGTATCTTCTCGTGAGGTATCATATCTCTCATGTATCTCCTTCCTAATGAAGATGAATGTTTAATTCCTCATTGATGATGAAATTAAATCTATGTTTGGAAATATATTCATTTGTTTAGTCTTGGTCTAGTTTTTTGTTGTAGATCTCATTCTTCACTGTGAAATTTATCATTCCACTTCAATTTGAGGATCTCTACTTTAGAAAATGTCTGTTTATGATCATGAGGTAGGTGTCCTATTTATTAATTCCGAAATTATGGATTTCCATTATGTGTATGTAATTGTGAAATTACTATTTCACATTTGTAAATTACATCATGTATTGGATTATTTAATTGGTTAATTGATAATTAAGGGATTGTGGAATTGATTCATTAATGGGGTTTTGAAATTGGTCAATTAATGAGATTTTGGATTTTGTTTATTAATGTGATGTTGAATTGATAGATTAATGGGAATTAATGGTTTTCTTAGATTAACCTTGAAGGTTTAATGGTTTATATTATTAAATTTTGACAAATGGTATAATGGTGAATTGTTCATATTATTCTATGTGATAAAAAGTGAAGAACTATTATTGATTTGATAATTTAAATGGGACTTTTAATGAGAATTTTTAATGAGAATGTTAATGATTCTTAACCATGGTGTATAAGAAATTTTTATTTATATGATTTTTTATATACATGATATTATGATATATGTTTGTGGGACATAGACTAATGCTTCAAAATCCCATATGTGATTGACTGGTATATGATAGTGGGACATGTAATGATGCTTAAAAATACCATATGTGACAAAATGGGTTTTGTGACATAGGCAGATGCTTTAAATACCCACGAGGTGCTAGACATGGTTTTTAAGGAATAAAATGTTAGTATTAGACTATGGTTCCAAGTTTCCATGATATGAATGGAAATTAAATGGATAATGGAATCCCATGTTATAATGAATTGTGATTCCCTATGTAATATGGTTCATAATTTGTCATGGGTTGAAGCAGGTATTGATGGTTTGGGTGTCATCGTGAACCTAGGACATTTATATGGTTAATTAAAGAATAACGAAATATGAAAAAAATTTATATTTCTTATTGTGTTTTGTTATTTATAATACTACATAAAGTTTTATAGACTATATATTTTTTTATACATCATTGGTGGTGTAAAAATGGGTTTTAATCTCACATTACTCTAGTTTCCAGATTGGTACTTAAATAGACTTCACCTTTACTTAACATGAAGAGGGTAAGATCCATATATTATATTGTTGTTTTGGGATGGAGCATGGATGAGGGAACAAAAAATTGTGTCTAGAGTCTCTTGGGAGTTGTTAGTGTCTTTACTTTTTGGTTTTTCATTTGACAATTGACACATATATAGCATGAAATATCTATAGCTTTTATTAGATATTGTTTTCCAGTTATGGTTCATTTTGTATTATTGGTTTGTATTGTCCATGGTATCATTCTATTCATTGGTTATTGGATATTATTTCTTTATCTATTTCTATTTTTTTCACTCTGATAAAGAATTTATAGTCTCCCCATGTTATATATTAGACCCTAACTACTAGTTGGCAGCATCTGGCATACAGGGAGCAACACCTGAGGTCATGTAACGAAATAGCTCATGGCACCAGTATGTGGAACTGGTTAAGGATGTTACACTAAATCTTTCTACCATGATACTTTATAAGGGAAAAATATTAGTTGGACTATGAATTTTAATAGATTCAATATCATAAATTCTGGATTATCTTGTATTTATAGGGTGATGTATTCTAAATTACCCACTGGTATTTTTCTACAGTCTATCGGAAATAGTCTATGCTAAAGACGTACCTTATAAAATCAAAATAGGGATGATATTCATCATTTTTTCTTTAGTTTTTCCACCACTACATATCTATAGAAACAAGGTTATTCTATATTTGAGGTGGTAATCTCATATACATCCATCATACAGGGGAACCTTATGTCCTGTTTCAACCAACCTATATCAAAGCGGCTCATGAACCTCTTATTGGTGGCTAGTTCATAAATTATTCACAAAATTTGGGATAGTAGAAACAAGTAGATTCATGACAATATGTCCTTCTGTTTATAGTCGACCCTATATCAATTTATCATTTCTTTTAAAAATTCTAACTTCCTTCAAAATGGTTATTGTGATAAATATATTCATAATCTTATAATGTTTTATCATCTAGGGGTTACAAGAAATTATCATCCACCTTATAGAACCTTATAATTCATGTGGATCACCACATTCTAGGGTTGGAGCACATGTAAAACAGTTGGATCATCGAGAGGAAATCTAGGGCCTTTTGGATATGGTGAAATTTTCATAAATCCCAATAGCAATGAAATGGGAAACCTCTATGGTCTAGGTGGAATAATTATATCTCTTGTTGCTAAAATATTTCAATTAAAACTATGGTAGAAATTGAAATTAGATAATATGTCTTAACTTATGTCTCAAATTTTATTCTACAACTATGGTGCAAGATATCATAAATCGAACCATTCATATTTCATGTAAGTTGACTGATAAATGGATGAAATTCATGGAATATCTCATGTTCATGAATTTTATCATCACACGTATATATCATAAAGTGAATATCTATTTGATGGTCTTGCAAGTAAGGGTTTGATGCTCTAGAGTTTTCATGGCTCAATGAAGTTCTAGATGAGATCTCTTACTTTTTCCAAATATGGTTTTGTAAAAAATCTTATTTCAGACTTTTGTAACTTTTTTGTACTCAATACTAGAGTCTTTTAATTTTTTGGAAATCTATATTTCTCAAGAAAAATATTTTTATAAGTAAATCCTTCATTATATATCATGTGATATGGAAAAAATAAAATAATGATTTTATAATTACTAAAATACAAAAAAACATATTAGGAAGGATTCATTCAATAGTACCCCCCTTTTGAATTTTAAAAAACCAATTCTCTAACACATAAAAATACCCCTGTAAATTTTAAAAAAAGGATAAAAAATTTAGTTTTTAAAATAATGATCATTTTTAAATAAAGATAGTTTGTTTCAGGAGAAATAAAAATTTCCCATTTTGTGAAAAAAAAATATTTTATCCACTATTCCTCCATAAAATAGTTTTATTGAATATATAATATTGATATAAATATAAAATTACTTCAAAACATTATAATCATTTAATATATATTTATGAACTAAAATTTTTGTACACTTAATAAGATTTGAAAATATATTTCAAGTATATTTTAAAATTATTTTTCAATAGTTTTTAAAAATATAAAGCATATTTTTAAAAAAATAAAACAAATTTTAAAATTTTTAATTTCAACATAACTCCCACTAAATTAATTTGTATATAAATAATGATTAATATATAGTAATGTAAACAATTAATGATTAATAAATGATAACATCACTAAAAATTTGAGCTTATAACATTGAGTATAATATATTGATCATATTATGTAATAAAAATATTATTAAAAGGATCCATGAAAAGAGTTATATATTTTTAAATAATAGTAAAATAAAAATATCATTTAATATAATATATTTAGATCATAGTTACATTATAAAATTTTTGTATTTAATTTTCACTAAATTAACTAAATCTAAATGTTTAGTAAATTTATCATGTATTTTTTATCTGTATAAAATTATTCAAAATAAATTTATTATTTTTTTAAATCATATAAAATAAGTTTTTATCATACTTATATATAAATAGTTCTAGAGTATTTTATGGTATTACTAGAAATAGAAATTTTAAGTGATTTATCAAACATAATAGGAATCATTTCAAAATGAATATAAAAATCATACAAAATTTGTTTAATCCATAACACAGAGCATAGAATCGAGTATAATTTAATTTATGACCCCCCCCCCCCCCACTGATACCCCTACTGGGTTAGGAATATATAGAGGGACATGTCCCTCAAATCCTAACATTAATTGGCCATGGGTTGGAAATTAGAACTGAGGGTATATAATCAAAAGCAGAAGGCATTAACCTCTTCATGTAAA
Source organism: Viscum album (assembly GCA_963277665.1). Taxonomy (NCBI): domain Eukaryota; kingdom Viridiplantae; phylum Streptophyta; class Magnoliopsida; order Santalales; family Viscaceae; genus Viscum; species Viscum album. Next base: position 14,148 of record CAUJRU010001491.1, on the reverse strand, counting down.
TTTAATTAATAATAGATAAGATGATATAAAACAATAAACATCATAAAAACAATAAAAAAACTACAAATTAATTAATTTAATGTTATTGAAATTTGAACAACTAAAAATACTAAAATAATCCTTCGTAGTTACCATAAATTATAAATACTTCTTAATAACTCCATGAGATAGTGATTCCCAAATTTATCACTAATAAACCCCTACAGACCAAAAAATAGTGTGTGTATATATATATTTGTGCGTGTGTGGTGTGACCTTATAACTATAATCAGTAGGATCCTCCCTGAATCCTCTCATGAAAATTGTGAAATAAGGATACTAAATCATAGTGAATAGAAAATGAAACCAACTCATCACCTAATTAGGTAAAACTATATCCCATACTCACCATGGATTTCTCTCCAAGTAATGAATATATCTAATAATATCCATATAAAAAACATATATTTTGAGATAAAGTTACCCCTGTTCCACTTCCCCACTAGTGTGTCACTATCAAGTCCAAATGGTTCATGTCTTGTTCCCATCCCTCCCATTAATTATCCTACCCAGCCTAAGGAAACTATATCAAGACCATCATTCTATACAACACATCATATCCTCAACATCACCATCATGCCTTGTAATAAAGTTGATTTCTAGAAGCCATTACAGCCCACATATCAAAAAATATACCCCAAGTAACTACAAAACATGCATCCACAGCTGTTTTAAGCTAACCACCATGAAAAAAATTTAAGTATATTCTAAAATATTAATCCATTATATCTCGGTCATAAATGTATAGTAAATTGTGGTCCATCACATCATGCATGAGTCTATACCCTATATCTTAAGCTATCATAACCTGGGTATGCCAAAATAATATATTATAGGTGAAGGTTGAGTATGGGATATAGACAAGTTAGACATATATTCCCTTAGTAATCTAGATGTTGGGGAAAACACCCCCTAAAATACTTGGATTTTGGTTTCCCTACTAACTCAGGTGGTGAATCAAATGAAATGGGTAAATATAATAACATATTTCACACAACCATACAAATGAAAACTAATGAACCTCAGACTCGTCTGCATTTATCTTCATACAAGACACCCAATTGTCGATGATAAGGTCTAGATCTAAAACATATACTCAAGAACTAAGGTTCATCATTAACCAAATCATCTATAAATTAATCAATTAAAAATAATTCATCTAACCCTATTCCAATTTTTTATTTAACCATTTTGTTTCCATTCAACCCATCATTACTTTATACTTCATTTAATTTCTTATTTTAATATTCATACTCTCAATGAATTAATCTAACCATCATATTCATTTAATTAAAAATTAATTCATCTGTCAATATCATTACTGTCACAAAAGACACTCAATCCCATGAGGTTATTATTAGTCCATTTTCTATTCCATAATTTCAAGATACTCTTGGACTCTTCCTATGCTACCATAAGAAAAGATTTACATTCAATGCATAGATCCAAAATGCGTCAAGTGGTTATGAAACATTAAAAAATTCCAATGAACCATATCTCATAAGAAAATACCAAGAAAATAAAAAATGACTAAATTCATCTATTAACTTGTTCTACCAACCTTAGTTTCATCCCTTACACCATTATGAAAAACACACTCCATCCTACCATCACCATCATCAATCACCATAGTAGGCTAGCCAAACCATCCCATTTCTCACCAAACACACCAATAATTCATAGTTCACAACAAAACACAACGATTTCATGATATCATATAGAATACATACATGGAAATAAAATATTTCTTGTATAATAATTCTAGGGGTAAATAATTCCATATCACTAATTAATTAAATCCATATTTCTCATTCCTATTAAAATTTCTTCAAAAAACAAACATTTAATTACTATATTTGAATTAATGGTTTCATTATTCATAGAATCCATTATCAAAAAAACATATATTGAAGATGTCAATAGCTAAGGGGACCCTATAAACATGTGTCCTCCATATCTTCCATATCATAGAAATTTTCAGTGAAGAATTACAATCAATTTACACGACTCTTTTGTTAATAAATGCATCATTTAGACTTTAAATTGTTTATCTAATTTCAATAATATAAACCATTATTACAATAGTAACAAACATATAAAATATATACCACACTATCAAGAAAATAAAGAGGCAGAATCAACATAGAGTCAAATAACATGAAATCACAATATCCCAAACTAAAATTCATTCTTCCTTTATTTCTCATATTATTTTATTCTTTAAGGTTGATTCCAATATTACCCAAAGAAATATGTAATTATATATTCATTATTTTTCTTAAAAATGGAGAAAAAAACTCTCTATCCCTTAATTAGAATCTAAACTTCCTCCATAAATGAATAGAAAAATACATATCAATCACCACCAAAACTAGAGGAAATGTCACAAAAAACATAAACACAACAAGCCACCATCAACTCTTTATTGAGAATAAACTCAAAAAATAGTAATAATTTTATAAAGATCCCTCAAACTAACAAATGAAAAATAGAATAAGTAGAATATATAAAAACAATGTACCTTGTTCTGAGAAAATTGATCTAATGATTCAATCTGTTAAGACTCTCCAAAATATGGTTGGAGGATAGTGAGATGTGTAAGGGTTTTCTAGGGTTCGAGAGAAGAATAAAATATCTAAAACTATAGGTACCTACCCAATATTTATAAGTGAATACTAAAATACCTCCACCATAACATAGTGGAAAAAAATTATCCTAATATATTTCATTCAAATGAGATACATTTTTTCTAGCATTTGAAGTGCCTTATCTACCCAAATACTACACAATTTAAAAGTCATGTTTAAATTATTTTTCCACCATTACACCTTGAATTATAGTGTGGTGTACATAATTTTAGACACATAGGATTCTATTATGACAGTAACCATGGAATAAGGAAATTTCCATATCCCTTTTACATTTCACATGGAGGACCACAGTGTGGAGGAATACACCTTGACATTTCCTTTTTCTCTCACATTCAACTTGTTCCCACCATTTCAAAACCACAATATTTAACCCTTGGGAGTTTACACACTCAATGGTTCTCATTGGGAGGCTTTAAAAAGAATTATGTCTAAAAAATGGAGTCCTATGATGTTTTTTTATACCTATTTATCATATGTGGACATCCCAAGAAAAACTCCTTCTGAAATAGACACCTTTCCAATTTTTTGTTCTTTGATGCATCAAGAACCATGAAACTAGCTCAAAACACCCACTCTTTCATGAATATATACTATTAACCAATATTTGTAAAGGATACAAACATTAATTACCTTTATGCATGATTTAAATTACCCTAATGGAAGGAACCTCATCTAAAGACCCTTAAAAGAGTCTGGAAATCTTACAAGGACATTTACGTGAATTCTTGTTTAACTTTACATGGAACATATGACCTCTACACTAATCTAACATTATGTGATATCTAAAATGTATTAACCACATGAATTTAGGTTCATTGTAAAGGTAAATTGTCATTACATTCACATAGTGAGTGTTTACATAAGCATAAACAAATATGTATGAAGGACCGTCATGTGGGGAGGGTGACATATGTAGGGATGAATGGGTTTTCCTTTTTTGTATGAAGGGGGTCCTAAGTAACACCCTAAGTTCTTAAAAGAGGAACATCATTTTTGATAGAATATATGACATGTAAAACCAACATTATAAGATAATTTAACAAACTTATACTTTATAATATATATATATTTTAAAATAAATTCAGTCACTTTGATATATTTTGATGCACGCAACACCGGGTTTAAATGAAATGTGATACTCTATAAAAATATTATTATTTAAACAAAATTATCTTAACACATCTATTATATAGTAAGGTATGAATAGGAATAACTAAATTATGAAATTTATATTTTTTACACATGTTGAAAATACATTTAATGTTTATTTTTAATTATAAATAAAATAATAACCATTTGAAAGTAAATTTAGTTTTTTTTTTTAAATTGTATTTTTCGGAAAGGAGGATTAGTCACACTTTTACCTCAATATTAAAAATTATTTTTTAAAAATTTCATAAAATTTATATAAAAAATAATATTTATTTTTTAAATATACATTTAAAAATTATATTTGGTTTAAATTTTGATAATTTTCTGTAAATATTTATTTTTTATGAATAGTGAAACATTCTGATTTTTTAAGACTTCATTTTAATTTAAATTATTTAAAACGTAAAATTACATTTTAAGATGTTTTAAAATTAAAATTAGTTCAATAATGTTAAAATTTAACTAATTTATCTAATTGAAATCAGTTTCATGATTAAATTTTAAATTAAAACATTCTATACTTATGAAAATTTTCTCTTTGGAAAATCGCACTTCCATCTCGTATGTGATTTAATTTTAAATTTAATTCCACCAATTATAGGGGTATAGTTCAGAAAAATGGACTTTATATTTGAAATGATAATAATTTATATTATCTAATAAGGTTAAATTAATTTTTTATGATAATGAATAGTGAAAATGGAAAATATTAATTACCGTAGTTAAGGTAAAAATAGGTTTACTATGGGGTTAAACTAAGAATACAAGGGTTAAAAATGACAGGAAATTTATCCAAGACATATTTTATGGAAATATTTAGACCCTATATTCTCTAAGGATTTATAATAATCCATTTTATAGTTTTTTACATGATAAAAACATGTTTTTCACTTTATCTTTTCAAAAATTTCATGTGTCCTCTCCTCCACTTATAAAACGTCGCCCACATTCCTCCATTTTTCACAATTAAAAATCACATTGGTTCAACCAATACCTACCCAATTCCATTCATTAATTCCCGACCCATATCTTAGATTTCATATATTAATTAGGATTCCCTCTTATTAATTATTTACATATAAACCTAAATAGGATCTCTAAAAAAGATGTAAAATTATTAAATGTTTGTATTAATTTTATTTATTATTATACCTCTTTAAAACATTATTATAATATGATAATATAAAAAACCAGTACCTTATATATACTTAGATTTCATTATGTAAATGTAATAACCCATATCCTTCACCACATCATTCAAATGTGAAATGAAGTCATTGATCGTATATACAATGGACAATAGGCTCACGAACTAATGTAATTCGTTTTCCATGACCAAATTTCAAGGATGGATATATTGGTGTATTTAACATAATTATATGATATTTATAAAATTATTATACTTATTAAATTATGATATCAAATATAACTTCTTACAATCTATTCTTTGGGGTATAAGATAACGTCACTCGTGAATACGATGGACTTCCACCTCACAAAGCGATATGATTTGTTTTTCAATTACGCTTTTCATGGATGGTATTAAGGTTAAAATTTATTAATATATGGAATATTTATGCACTATAAATACATCATTAAATATAATATCATATATTACATCTTACTTTAAAATCCTTTGGAAAAAAATAATGTCGCTCGTGCGTAAGTGTGGACTACTGCCTCCACATTGTGATGTGAAATGTTTTTCATTTTATTTTCACATAGATGAAAATAAGGATGAATTTGATTGATTTAAATGATAAATATTATATAGTAATAATTATTTATTTATTAATTAATATTTATTTTACTTTCCTTCTATTCTTTCATAAAAATGGAAGCATCGTTCTAGCGTACGTATGGTCTACCATCTCCATGAACAGTGTAATCTATTTTTTATCTCTAACATTAATAGATTCCTCTAAATACATATATAATGAATATATATTATATTTATAACATGTTTAAAATTATGTATATTATGTTACCATGATCAAATTAAAATGACTAAAATTTTAGAACTAAAACATAATTGAAAAACGATGTAATTATCACCTGAAACAGTGATTTTAAGAAACAATTATTATTAAACGCTTGATAAAATACTCTAAGTAAATAATTTATGGTATGAAATATATGATTAATTTTATTTAATAGATTTATAATTAACTTGTATTTATTATAAATTAGGTTTAGGCAATGACGAAGGATTTTGACCATGAGATAAGGGTTTCTCGTCTCGCTTTTAATTCCATGACACATACGCCATATTGACCACTTATTACTTTGTGTGATGTATATATTATCCATTTGATATGTTATATCATGAAAATATTTCAATTAATGGTATTTATAGTTTTATTTTAAGTTATTTTATTCATTGGGCTTCTAAATCAAAATTTACCAATGACGTAATTGATTATTTCACAATCTCATCACTATTCAGGATTTTTTTAAGTTTCTCCTGGGGGAATTATTTTATATTTATATCTTAAAATAAATATCAAACATTATAAACTATTTATTATTTAAATTTTTAATGTAATAATACCATTTTACACACTTTGTTAAATAAATTTAATGAGGTAATTATTTTAAGAAAATATGAATCTATTTCTCTCTTCGGTCGAAAATCATTTTCACCAAAATCCTTGTTTTCTAAAAATATTTCTAAAAAAATTAATTTTTTCTAAATGATTTAATAAATTAATTTTTACCCATTATTATTTGTTACAAAAAAAATCAAAGGAATATTACTTTCATTTTAAAAACAAAGCATATTTGGCTTTTACCAAAAATGTGAATGGAATCGTTGTTTTAACATGTACATCATGAACGAAGTTTTAAACCATCATGGTCAATCAATGTTTTATATATTATTTTATAAGTTTTAAAGGATTATTTTAAAATTATAATATTTTTAAAAAATTGGTGAACATTTTTTTAAAATATTTTCAAATTAAAAAGGTTATTTTCCTCAAAATGTTTTTAATGACATTTTTATGGTATTTCTATTCATCAATTAAATAAACCCTTTAATTTACTTATGATATAATATGGATATTCTATATTAATATCATCCTTATTCTTTATTTGGATGGTTTATGATAATTTTGATATACTATGTACAATTTTATTACTATTCACTAAATTACTCTGGATGGTTTTTTATTATGTTTATTTGATTGGGGTTAGTATTAACAGTTCGTATGTTTTTTTTAATATTAGTGTTTTTTTATTATGTTTTACCCCTTTATTATGAGGAATTAATTAGAGTTTTTAAGTGGTGGGTGGGTCCTAATTATAGACTTCCCCTTAATGCATCAACATGTCTCATAAGACAAATTAGTTGGCCAAATTATATAGGTTTTTACACATAGTTTTAAAAAATCTTGTGAAAGGTATTGACAATATGTTTTATATGTATTGAATTATGCATTTTCTAATTATGAATTTAGTTATGGATTTTTCATGTGATTATTCAATTATTTTGAATATCCATAGATAATTTTAAATCTCATGTGATTATATTTATGGATTTATTTGATCATACATTATTCCTACCATATTATGATCAATTTATTGTTTAAATGTAATATTTTTTAATAATTATACATTACATATTGATTATGCTTATTTATTCATGATAGTTTACACTATATGCATACCCTTACTAAGCATCTATAATCACCCATTTCTTATGTTTTATTTTTTCCAAATATACCAGGAAGCGTATTGTGATTGATTTGTTGAAATACATTTAGGGGAATAATGGAGTTATCAAAGAAAATACTTTGTGTATTTTATGTTTTCAAATGTAATTTTAATTTAAGTGTTTATCTAATTTAACAATTCTTCTGATATATATAGTCCATATAAGTGTGATACTTTGTATCTAGTGCCAATGTAATATGGTAATCACTGATTCTAGACTACTACGGTTATGGTATTTACATTTGGTATTAGAGGAAGTTTTGTAGAAACCTTAAGAACACGATTTAGGAAAACATTGATTAAAAAATATTACCTAATGATAAGCATTGTAGATAAGTATAGAAGAACATCCTAGATTTTTGTCAAGGTTGATATTATGTGGTTTTTCTTAGAAATATAACCCTTCTTGGATACTACACATGGGTGTGGTTCTAGAATAGATGTACCTTAGGGTAATAAATTCGAAAGAATCATATTGGGATTGACTCAAGAATTACCTAGAACATTAAAATGTTCCTTAATATAAACTTTCTTTAACAATCATGGGGGATATATTTTAGATAATTCACATGTTATTTACAAACCACTATAAAGGATTCAAAATTATTGTTACGATTTGGAAACTTTCCCCAAGAAACCATGTTTATGATTATATGATTATCCATACATAAATTTTTTAATTTATGTTAAGTCATTCACTATTATTGGGATAATATATATTTTTTTATAATATTTACATTGAATATATTATATTTCATTGTTTATAAATGGTACCAAATGGAAGGAATAGGAATTGTATAAATGAACATACCCCATACAGGTATTTCCTTCATAGTAATGTTAACAAACATATATTTGTTGTTGCAGCTAGATTTAAATAAATTATAAGCATATTGGGAAAGATGATCCACATTTCCTTGTACAATTTCAAACCACTTCATGCATCAAAAACTCTCATCATTCAGATGGAATACAAATCAATTTGTTGGTGAGTAATAGATGATATCCTTAGAGAAGATATTTCTTGATTTTGGAAGTAATGAGTGAGATAATTTTTTCATGAAGTTTTATCCTCTCTCCCGAGATGATGATCAATGGTATTCACAATATCAAAACACTATATATGATGAAGAAATATTAAACAGGAAATAAAAATATGTTAAGGTTCTATTATTTGAAAAGTATTTTCCTCATGAGAATGAAGAGGGAATAGAGAGACAATTCCTGAATATATGAAAAAAAGAAGATGAAAATGTTTCTATATATGAAGCCTAATTTATAATGTTATAAAGTAATACTAAGGAATATTTTCAAAATAAAAAAGATTAAGATTAAGCATTTATTTGATGGGATCAATCCAATTATTCAATATAAGCTAGTATGCTAAACATTATTATTATTTTTGTACATAGTATCAAGTAGTATTGTGAAATAGAAACAATTATCCAAGTATTATTCCTTAGAAGCGAATAAATATAATAAGAGGATGGAAGATAAAAATATGGATAAATATAATAAGTGAAATAATGATTTACCATGTGTTATTTTTTTGGGAAAAAATGCCCTAGTAATTTATTAAAGGGGATTGTAGTTTTCAATGGGTTTTGAGAGAAAGGACACCATACTCATGATTTCAAGGGAAATAAAGAAGTTTCCAATGTTCCATTATTACAATGTAATGATATGGGTCACTACCTAAATGAATTCCCCATGCATTAAGGGAATATACATCAGAAAAAACTAAGGGATCATGGTCATGATTATTCAATTAATACATAAATATTGCTATGATTTCTGTGTTTGTGTTGTGATTCAAGAATTATGTTATAGGAGTATTATTATCAATGATATTAATTTTAAAAGAATTATGAAATTTATAAGGATTGTAATTAATTACATTTTCTTTAAGTATTTGAGATCATATATTGAATGGTACCAATGACCAAGAAAATACATTCAGTGGCAAGTTAAACTTCTTAGAAAACACATTATTGAGGTAATATTACAATTAATATGTTCTCTATGTTGAGATAATAATGATAAGGATATGTTTAGGTGATAGTATTGGTGAAATTAAAATTGGTTAGTGATTTTATGGTGTATTTTATCTTTGTTGGAGCTTACTGCATGATTTTATTGAAAGAATACATTCGAAATTCTGAAATTTTTTTAGAATCATGCACTTTTTTATTAATGTTTTATCATGATCAAGTTATTCACACATTTTTAATGTGACATTAATATAAACATCATATTTTACTGGGAATATAATGTTGATTTTGTAACCTTTTAAATTTTTGGTATTTGGATTTAGTCAGACATATTTTGTTTGAGTATTAAGGTTAACCAATTATGACCAGATTAATTTGAATTTTGATCGTTAATATTTATGTATTAGAAATTAATTTATTATATTGGATAACATTTGTTAACCATTTTATTTTTAGTAATAAAAATATGAATTTTTGGTTACTAATTTATAGATCTTATGATCCATTAAAAGTTAATATTAGTACTTCAGGTAAAAAATTATCTTTGTATTTCATTTCTTGGAGTAAGAAATGAAGTGAAAATTGATCTAATCATAACCAATGGATTAAATTGTAAGTATATCTTCATGTGTTCTCTATCATAATAGAAACATAAATCCCTTATATTTTGGAAAATGATCTTGAGAAAAAAAATTCCTATTATGTTCTTTCTATTTAATCAATAGTATTTTAAATCAACACATATTTATGGTTTTGTAGTAGTTATATTTCTCATTACCATCTCCTCTATCACTCTCTATTAATCCTTGGGTGTCAGTATTCTCTTCCATGCTCGTATTTTTATTTCCCATCAATGTTCTCCTATATAGAAACCTAATAATGTGTTATTATAGATGACCTTTACACTTCAAATTCTCTATTATCAAGAGGAATTTTTATTATCCCTTTTTATGATGTGGGATTCCAACAAAGGTATTTCATATGTTAAACCATTGATTACTGATATCATAAATTAAATTACGAGGATGTAATTTATTTAAGGCGGTAAAATGTAACTCTCTAAGTTTTTAAAAGAGGAAAATCATGTCTGATACCATATATGAAATTATAATTGTAGCTTATAAGATAATTTAACACCCTTACACTTTACCATGTATTTATTTCAAAATAAATTTAATCTCTACGATATCTTGTGATTCATGCAACACCGGGTTTAAATGAAATGTGATACTCGATTAAAATATTATTATTTAAATATAAACATTATAACTTAGATATTAAATTGGTGGGTATGAATAAGGATAAATAAATTATAAAAATTTTATTATTTAAACATGTATAAAGTAAATTAAATGTAAATTAATAACCATTTTAAAGAGAATGAAATATGATTCTGAAAAAAAAATCTAAAAGGTGGATTAATTTCACATTTTTCACATAATTTAAGATTATTTTTACCAAATTTATAAATTTTATATTGAAAAATAAAATTTATTTTTTAACTCTACCTGTAAAAATTATCATTGGGTGAATTTTTTAGATTTTTCATAAAATGTTTTTTTGATGAATAGGGAAAAATGAAGATTTTAATTAAAAAATTCCCTTTTAAATTAAATTATTTAGGATATTAAATTATATTTTAAATATATTTTAAAGTAAAAATAGTTTAATAATATAACAATTTAACTAATTTATGTCATTTTAATAAATTTCATGTTAAATTTTTATATTAAAAACCCAATACTTATGATAATTTTCCTTTTAGAACACCATCTTTCATCGTATCTGCGGTTTAATTTTAAATTGAATTCTTCCACTGCTATTAATTGAATTTGGAAAATTGGATTAAATACATAGAATAAAATTAATTTATATCATATAATAAGTTTAATTATTTTTTGACCATAATTAGTGGTCAAAAAATAAAAAATTAATTATCACGGTTAAAGTGAAAATGTGTTTACTAGGTAGTTAAACTAAGAAGATAAGGGTTCAAATAGAATAATAATTTTAAAAGGTCTATTTTATGGCCCTTTTGTCCCTATAATATCTAATGTTCTATAATGTCCCACTTTGAAGGATATTTTAATGATGAAAATATTGGTATCACATTATATTTTCGAAAATTCTATGTGTGGCATCTCCCCCACTTAAAAAATTCCACCCATTATCCTCAATTTTTAACACTTAAAACCTATTTGTTTTAGCCATGAACTACCCAAATAAATTCTTCAATTCCCTCCCCACAACCAAGATTAATTATTTTGGTTATTAAGGCCTACTATTAAGGCATAGGTATAAAACTAAAGAGGGTCTTTTAAGAAGAGGAAAAATTCTTAAACATGTCTATTTATTTGATTTATTATTATACCTCCTTAAACATTTTTAAACTTTTATAATGTAATAAAAAATTATTTCCTATATACTGAGATTTATTTATGTTAATTTCATAACCCATATACATAACCACTTTAATCAAATAGAAAACAAAACCATTGATCATGTGTACGGTAGAGTACTGCCTCACAAACCGATGTAAGTCATTTTACATCACCACCTTTCAAGACTGCATATAAAGGTTGATTTAAAATATGAATATTATATTTATGATATTATTATACTTATTGAATTATTATATCACATATATCATCTTACTTTCCATTCCTTGGGGGATACGATAACATCGATCATGTGTACATAAAACTACCATCTCACAAAGCGTTGTGATTCGTTTTTTATTTACACTTTAGATATAAGGTTTTAAGGTTAAATTTTATCAATATATGTTTTATATGTGACCTAAAAATACTTTTATAAATATAATACCACATCTAAATTCTTACATTCCAATCTATTGGAAAACAATATCGCTGCTTATGTGTACATGTATACTAAAACCTCTGTATAGCAATGTGGATTTTTTTTATTTCATTTTTACAATGATAGTAATAAGGATGCGTCTGATACATATAAATAATATATATGAAATAATAATTATTCTATAAATATTAATTAATATTTATTTTCCTTTCGTTTCATCCATCGGCATTCATGTGTAGCTACAGCCTACCATCTCAATGAAAGGTGTAAAATATTTTATATCTCTAACTTTAATAGATTACTATAACAACATATATAATGAATAAATATTATATTTATATCATGTTTAATATTATATATATGATTTAACCATTATAGTATTAAAAGTAACAAAATTAATGAACTAAAACATGCCTGTAAAAAAGAAATTATCACATGAGACAATGATTTTAACAATGAATTATTAATAAATGGGATATAAAAGACTATAACTAAATCATATACGGTATTAGATATATTATTATGGCTCTATAATAGATTTATAATAAACAAAAAATTATTATATAGGAGTTTTGGACACATAAAAAGTAAGTCTAACCTGAGGTAAGGGTTTCTCGTCGCACTTTTACTTCTGTAAGACATACACCATATTCACAACTTATTCCTTTATGTGGCATATATTCTTTAAAATTTTAAATTTTATATAATTATACTATTTCAAATCATGGTATTTAATGTTCTATTTTTCTTATTCCATTTATAAGGCTTCTAATTCAAAAGATACCAATTTGGTATGGGTTTATTTCACAATCTCATCATTATTCAAGATTTTTTTTGTTTAAGCCCTATATAGGTGAATTATTTGATACATCTATATTAAAATAAATATATTTTCTCTTAATAGGGTTATTCATTATCATTTTCAAGTAATAGTACCATTTTTACACTCCTTTTTACTTAAAATTATTGATAATTATTTTTAATAAAATATAACTTTATTCCACTCTTGATCAAAAATGATTTTTCATCAAAATACATGATTTCAAAAAATGTTTTCAAAATTTTTTTTAAATATTTCCAAATAATTTATTAAAGAAATTTTTTCCCATTTTTTTTGTTTTAAAAAATATTTTTAAAGTAATCTTCTTTCCATTTTCAAAATAAGGCTAATGTGTATTTTACTAAAAATGTGAACGGAATATTTGTGTTAACGTGTAGGGAATGAAAAAAAAATTGTCCATCCTAACTACTACATGTTTTAATGATTATTTTTAAAAAATTAAAATATTATTTTCAAAAAATTATTCTCAAAATATTCATTGAAATTTTTTTAATAATATTTTCATTGTAAAAAATGTTATTCTTTTCAAAAAATAATTAATAACATTTTTATGGTTTTTCTATTCATCAATGACATAAACCATTTGTTTCTCTTATGATCCAATGTGGATATATTTTATTGATATTATCATTATTATATTTTTATATTTTTTTATTATTTTTACTTAGGATGTAAAATTTTATTACCATTCACAATATTACTCTTGATGGTTTACGATTATGTTAATTTGATTGGGGTAAGTATAAACATTTCATGTGTTATATTTTCAATAAAAAAATTATGTTGATTATATTTCACCCATTAAATATAAGGAATTAATTAGAATTAGTAAGTGATGGGGGGTCCAAGTTATAGATAGCCCCCTAATGCATTGATAGGTATCATGAGACAAATCAGTTGGCCAAATTAGATAGTTTTTACCCACAATTATAAACTCTTT